>CM060361.1:121357148-121527030 GCA_030545235.1 Helianthus tuberosus | reverse complement strand
GGATGCAATAATTCAAGTGTGGGGATGTTTTGCAACATCCCCGGTGAGATACCAAAGAAGCTATGGAATGCGTCAATTCCGGTTAGAGCACAACAGTCACATCATTACAGACACATGATCAGGTGCATGTGTTTCTCTATCCTGTGTTTTATTTGTTTTCGTGTACTTAGTGGTGTGAAGTTTTTGTGTTGGGAATGGTGTTATTTGTCGCGTCGAGTAGGTTGTTAGCCGTTCATGGTCGCGGGTGGTATTCTCGAGTTTAGATAATAAATTGCACCATACATTGGGGACAATGTATCCCAAATGTGGGGATGCGGTAACTCGAGAGAGGGTTGGTAAGATTGTTGATCTTAAATGCTTGAATTGGTTGAAATTGGAAAACATTGAAAATTTTTGTCTCAATTATGCTTGAACTACATGAAAACCGACATTTTCAATTACTAAAGGGTTCCTACTGAGATTAAGCTAACTTAGATCCCTAGTCATGGTTGTCCCTTAAAGTTTCATGAGAGTATTCCTGACAGGTTTTAGATGATAGTTGAGAAGAGATGCCTAACTAAGGGTAACATGCTTTAGGAATTACACATGCTACATGTCGGCAACCCAATTTCATTCTATTCAGTGAGATATTTGAGCCTATTAGATTGATAGTTGAATTTGCAATAAATGTTCATTTGTTGAGTGTAGGCCATACATGCTTTGTGTAGAACTTGCGTGGTTTGATACGTGCCGAGACTGTGCTTTAGCGTTTTCACATAGATGATAAAGGCATCAGGATCACTTCATTGTTATATCTATTGATTGTTTATCCATCTTACCTTAGTAAACCATGTTTAGCCTTTTACCCTTCATTTGATACACCTTGTTTGACCCGTTTGATTACTAACCATGAATGACATTTGTGTGTTAGATGTTTGTTTAAAAGAAAAAAAAAAGAGAAAAGAAAGAAAAACAAAAACAAAAATCATTAGTATGTTCGTGTTAAATAAATGGGTCGAAAATAACCCATGTGTTAGTAGTTATTGTGAATAACTTGTCATGGTTTGGTTTATTCTTTTGTGTTCGCCATATAAACATAAAAATCGAAAAATATTACCTTTACCCTTAACCCAAAACCCAAATTCCTTTTGATATGTGCTACGCTATTTGATATAGTGGAGGTGTGATTGCTATACAAGCTTATGATTGCAAGGTAGCATATTTGGTTTTGAGTGAATTATATACTAGCATATTACACGCTAGTCTTGATTAAGCTGAGAGGAGTGATGTTAGTGAGGGGCGTGTGGCATGTGTGTAATAGTATAAGCATGTTTTGTGACAACCCGATATTTTCAGAATCCTTTCATTGTACTGATCCTTTGTCTCGCGTTCGCGTTGTTTGTTAACTTGAAAATTATATGTGTGATTATAAGTAAATGGTTGCGTGTTACATGTTATGTGAATATTGTAAGGATGTATAAATTCCGTCACACCAAAGCACTTGGGCCGCACACCTTTGTCTGATCCATTCTCGGCCCAAATGAAACCCGGATATGGCCCGGCCCTTTTCGCATCATATACACACACATGGCTTGTACGTGAATTTTATAATTAACAAAACCCAAAGATTTCACCAAACCCTACTCCTCCCCTCTCTCACTCAAAACCGGCGGTAACCACCTCTTCTCATTCGAAGCTTTTCTAGGATCATAGCATCATCTCTCTTGTTCTAGCATCCTTGCACACTTCTTATCTCTCAGTTAGTATGATTCATCTCTAAACTGATTGTTCTTTGCTAATCTTGGTTATGTATTACATTGTACTGGTATGAATGAGATGTTAGAATGATCTAGGGTTTTGTTCGTGTATTGATTTGAAATCTGATTGAGCATGGAATTATGATATATAAAATCGGTACTACATGTATTAGGGTTCGATAGTTCGTTATAAACGAGCATGATGGGTTACGGCTTGATGATTAGGGTGTGATGTCATGATAGGGTGTTTGATCCGATGGGAATAGGTGTATGTTGTTAACCACTATTAATGTTAATTGATGTTTTGGGGATTTGGATAAATCATAGAATCTGCTAATGATTATATTATTGTTGAACCACTGCCATCAAGGTTGTATGAACATGTATAAAACTGCTAAATTATGTTATTTGATCTGTGTGAAACGTGCCAAAATTTCTAATTGTTGTTACGAGATTAATTGGGAATCAAAGAAGGAAATCAGTTACACATTTCGGGTCTCGACTGAGGTTGCGAGTCGGAACCCCTTGGTTTCGACTCGAGACCACATCTTCACTGAAGAAAAGGGAACCCGAGACCATGGTTGCGGGTCTGGTTTCGACTCAAGACCTGACTCGAGACCTCCGAGTTACATTGTATAATCGGAGATCTCCCTTAGTCTCGACTCGAGACCTCCGAGCTACAACCCGAGACCTCATAGTCTCGACTGATGGTCATTTCTGAAAATAAATTAGGCCACAGAGGTATGGTGGGCCGCACACTTGAAACAGGCCGCATATTATTTGGACTTGTGTTTACGTATTAGGCTGAGCAATGTGAACCGATGTGCTATGTGTTTAAGTAAACTGTAGGCGGTATCTTATATGTGTTATGCCATGATCAATACATGTGTACAACTTATATAATACGTGTACTACATTAGGTGTGTTACTTGAACTGACCCTGACTTGTATGGTAATCATAATAGGACATGGTTAACCACATTAGTTCAAGTTAATTAACCTACCGAGCAAATCTAAGGTGAGTTCATTTCTCTTGAGCATGCGTCCCGGTGGGTGGGACAATCAAACGGGTATTCCTGAGAGGAATACATCTTTTTGGGTTAAACGGGGATGTTGGATAATACACTCATTCCTATCACTCTAAGTCCCATTATACCGAGTTAGTTACCTGATAGGTAACGGGGTATTAGTTGATAGCGCTATTAGGCTTGGTAACCTCACACCGTATCTGAGAGGATGGGCGTGAACTAATGACCTTAAATCACGACCAATGTTTTGATAGGGGCATTGGGGACGGGCAAACAAACTGATGCCATCTTGTACGGTACTCGAGTTATTATCAACATTGTTAATAAACTGAACTAAACACTTGGTAACTAAATGTTTTCATAAAACTGTGAACTCGCCAGCTTTGTGCTGATACACTTGTTGCATGCTCGCAGGTCGTTAGATTCTTTGGTTAAGGAACTTGCTGTCTGGGATTGCTGGAGTGGTCATGGGTCGAGCCTATTGGAAACACGTGATAAGCTTAATGGTTTTCGTATATTTGGTTTGAACATTTGAATAATGATTTACTTTATGCTTCCGCTGAACATGTTAAACTTTAAGTTATGTTTTGGAGAATATTTTCACGTAATAAATAGGAACTTTTATATAATATCTTGTTATTAGTTCAATGTGATTGATGGCTGGATCCTGGTACGTCACACGCCTAGCGGGGTTTCCGCATTTGGTATTTTGGGGGTGTGACATGTTAGTTTTGGTTAGGCAAGTCTTAAGCTGTTTTAAATGCGTATCATTTATCTGTCAGATTGTCAACCTCGATTGTGTCAGTCTATGGGACGGGTATGACTTGGGACCTTAAATTGCTATTTCGGCAAGGGATTTAATGGCGATTTGTTAATAAGGTGAGTAATGTTTGTAATGGGTGCTTGAGGACAATCAATGATAAGTGTGGGGATGTGATGGAGAGTGTGAATCACTAGTCTTAAGTGTATTTTATTGTGTGACTTAATGCATTTTATGCGATTATATCTGTCGAATGTGATAACTACGAGATTTTCTGGTTTTAAAGGTTAATCAGCATAATTCGGAGGAATTAAATTGCTTAGAAGCAAAGAGGAACAAGCAAGGATGTTTATCGAGAGAAATCACATCATTCGGTACTTAAACGGGGCGGAAATATAGCTTGGAATCATGAGAAATGCGAATTATTAAAGTCCAAGAGACTTGTGGTAATTAAATAAAAGTTTAGTAGAGTTTATATGTGAATGGAATGAAGAATAATGAAGTACGGGGGATGGAAATTGTTATGGGCCATTTTCTGAGTATATATATCCTGACTAATATCCTGCTTTTGGTTGTTTACTTGTGATCAGGATACTGGATTAGGATATTGGTATCATCCTAGGCCATATCCTGGTGTTAACTAAATTAACCACGTGCAGGTTAGAGGCTGTGGGTTACTAACGGTCAGATTGTCACACCCTGGCTTTGCGGAAGCGTGGTTAATTTTAGTGTGACTTCTTAATACCATAGCTTAACCATAGCAAAGCTATATGAAATAAAATCATGCAAGATCATCCATTTGATTAAGTTTTAAAACCAGAGTAACATACCATTGTCTTAGAGACTTACAACATCGTAACATAAAACATTGTCTTTAAAAACATAACCATTAACATGAAATAAACGCAGTTTAAGATTTGTGACTCGTCCAGGAAAAAGTCACATTTCCTAAACCCGGATGACCTCGGAACCCATATGCAGCGGGAAAACATAACATACCGCGCCAGATCTTTAATTTCCTGAAATACATGTAAGTTGAAAAATCAACAATAATGTTGAGCGAGTTCATGTGTAAGTGAGTAAGTAAACCTTTGCGAGTATAAAAATAGTCTTGGTATGTAGCAAATAAGGGAATTGAGATCACCAATGGTTTGCAAGGCCACTGATATATGTGAAGTGCAAATAGGGAGACTCAAACCTAGCAGATTTCGCCACGGCGTTAGTATGTGGACAAAGTCACCCCAAGGTCCGTTTCTAGTTTGGCCTGGGGCTGGGCTCGCTACACCTAGATAGATCTACCGCTCCTGTCCCTCGGTCCCGTCATGAGGACTAATGGCCTCATGTTGCTCCTACCCACTCACATGATCTAAGTAGTAAACCTCCTTACGCTAACCATACCGTGTATAAAGTACTTGTAATCAAAGTAACATGTATTTCACCCCCGCAGTTAAGAAAACTGAAAACAGTTAGATAAAAGGGGGACATGAACTCACAGTGGTGCGTCTCTACCAAGTATGCCTCCAATCGATCAGCTGTATGACGACCTACACGTGCTAACTCTATTAGACGGATGGCCGCCTTAGCTTTATGGTTTAAGTTTTGGGAAATAGTTAGGCAACTATTTCGTGTTTACATTTTGTATATACTTGGTAGTTATTCTCCTTCCCAAGGATGGGGGATTTAATACATGTGTGTTCGTAACATACGAATTACACTATTAAGTCTCACTTAATATATTTTATTCCTAACTCCAAAATATAAATATTCTTCCCAAAAATATTATATTTTAATACATGTGATTTTCCCAAAATAATACTTAGTAATATTATTTTTACTCTAAAAATAATATTTACGTAGTTCACAAAATAATCATAAACACTTATACAAGTGATGTTGTGAAAGAAGAATATATACTAAATATATATATGTATCACGTTTTATTTTGTGAAAATCCCACCTCCGATGTTTTGTAAATATAGTCGTGGCGAAACTTATATTTTGAAAACAAGTCAAAATGTCTTTCTAACACTTATAGTGAAAATATTTCTAAGTGTTAGGCTTTTGGAAAAATTTCGCCAGAGTTTCCTCTGTAACTGGAGGTGGCCACGCTTTCAAGCGTATCATTTTCTTTTACAATTCAACCAACAATTTTCTCATTCAACCAAAAACAATGTTCAAAACTAGTCAAAATATGTATATAATCTGATAAATCGATTAATTTCATGAACTTGTGGTTTATCCAAACTGTGAAGTAAATCTCATTACTTTAGTGGATTTATATAAGTGAGATCCCTGTATTTTAAGAAGATAAACTCGTTTTTATGGAAGTTCCGTCTTTACAACTTCTCGTCAACTTTTACAAAAATAGTTATTTTGTCGAAACTTTGTGTTACACAAGTGTTTACACACTTGTGTGTTCTAAAAACCATTCTTGTTAGTGTAAGATCCATTTTTAGAAAGCATGATTTCTTTAACGTTTGGTCCTTTGAAAATACCACTTGCAGATACGTAGATCTGCTAGTTTTAAACACTATTCCACAAGTAAAACATTTTTACACAAGTTCATGATTCGTGTGTGGTAGAGTTTCACCCTTTAACCCTTGTTCTATTCAAAACAACCTTATGTCATGATTCGTGATCATGACCAAACCGGGTTAAGTGATGATCCGAGCTACCACAACATAGATCGGGTCTAAATAATCACAAATTTTAATTACTACAACATTTACACAACATATGAGCTTTTATCCAACACTTATAGCATTTTTAGTAGACTTTAAAGTATCATCTTGTAAGATTTCGAGTTTTAACCGTTACAAATCGTATTAACCACTTTAGAATAGTTCAAGAAGGTGATTTAAGTAACATACCACTAGCTCGAGGCTAGGGAAGAATCTAGACGAAAAACGCGTGGATAAAAGCAAAGTAGAGAGGTCCTTCGCCTTCCGTTTGCTCCAAGACTCCTCGTATGTGACCCGTAACACTTGTAGATGATTGGAATGTGAAGATCAAAAACCGAAAATGGATGTATGGGGGGTGGGGTGTTCGGCCGTAGCCTTGTAGAGAGAGAGAGGAGTGTTTGAAGTGGAGTTGTGTAATGTGAATGATAAGTGTGTTATGGTTCTAACTTATAGACAAAGTTCATGTGTATTAACCAAAGGATTAAGTGTCTAGTAGATACTAAACACAATTGATTAAAATAATCAAAATTGTACCAAGTGTGTCCCCCCTTAGTTGGGGACGGTTAGAGGGGGGGGGGGGTCTTGGTCCATTTCCAAGTATTAGTTAGTTACTAGTTAGGTTAAGTAGGTTAGTTAAGTGCTTAACCCGGTTAGTTGTGTGTCACGCGTTACAATGGGGGTTAGGGTATTCGGGGACCCTAACTGGCTCAGAAAAAGATGAATAATGAAAATGACAATATTTTCATGTTTCGGGTATAGTCCGGTTGTTTGGTTGGATAGTAATCCGTTAAAGTGCTTAACAAAGCTTTAAAGTGTCGTTAATACCCTTTTTAGTGACACAACTCATTCTTGACACTTTGGAAAGTGTCTAGTAATATTTTTCTCAAGTTTTGGCACTTTATTAGTTAGCTAAAAGCTGAATTATTATGTAAAGTGCTGAGTTTTGTACTTAGAGTACGTTTTAGGCACATCCAGTCATTGTGACTTATTCCTAGAGACGCAGTTCTACAACCCTTATATCCCTACACTCACCACTAGTGTAGCAAAATATTTCAGGCTCTTACAGGCCTTTAGAGGCAGTGTCTGCCTGATGCTGGCTTTATCAGCATGTTCAATAGGTTATCCGTTATAGTGCTACTGTGCTTTTTGTGCATCATGTTTGTCACTAAGGTTCAGTCATGTAAATAGTGTAGTCACAGCAAGTAAAGTATGATGCAAGTAAGTACATGTATCAGTATTCAAGTAGCAGTTTATTCACAAGTTCAAGCAAGCACAGTAATTAAGCAGTAATTAATTATTAATTAAGTTGTACGGATACCTGGTTTAGTGAGGGTTGTCACATTCTCGTCGATGGGAATGGCAATGTCATCTTGAGTTGGACTTTTCTTTAGGTTGGATACATGAAATGTATCGTGGACAGAATGGAGTTCAGCAGGTAGGTCCAACTTGTATGCTACTAGTCCTATTCTTTCCAGAATTCTGAAAGGACCAATGTAGCGCTGATTTAACTTCCCACGCTTTCCGAAGCGTGCCACACCCTTCCAGGGTGAAACTTTCAATAACACCATTTCTCCAACTTGGAATTCCACATGTTTCCGGTTTGGATCCGCATAGGCCTTCTGTCTGTGGCGAGCTGCTTCGATGCGTTTTAGAATCTGCGCAATCTTGTCTGTCGTCTCTTGGACGATTTCGGGACCAGCAAGCTGCCTATCACCTGCGTCAGCCCAACATAAGGGTGATCGGCACTTGCGTCCGTAAAGGGCTTCAAATGGCGCGACACCAATACTGGTGTGGTAACTGTTGTTATATGAAAATTCGACCAAAGGCAAATGCTTATCCCAGCTACCGCCCGAATCCATAACACACGCTCTCAGCATGTCTTCCAAAGTCTGTATCGTTCACTCGCTCTGACCGTCAGTTTGCGGATGAAACGCAGTGCTCAGATTTAATTGTGAGCCAAAAGCTTCTTGGAAGGATTGCCATATCCTTGACACAAACCTTCCGTCTCTATCAGAGATGATCGAGAGAGGCACTCCATGACGTGCGACGATCTCTCTCATGTAAATTTCAGCCAATTTGCTCGTATTATCCTTCTCTCTGATAGATAAGAAGTGTGCTGACTTCGTTAATCGATCCACTATCACCCAGATAGTGTCATGGCCTCTTGGCGTTCTTGGCAATTTTGTAACAAAATCCATTGAGATTTGTTCCCATTTCCACTTGGGAATCTCAGGTTGTTGCAGAAGTCCTGAAGGCTTCTGGTATTCGGCTTTAACCTTAGCGCACGTTAAACATTTTCTCACATACATAGCAACATCGCCTTTCATCCTAGGCCACCAATAATAATCTTTGAGATCCTGGTACATCTTATCCGCTCCAGGATGGATAGAGTACCGCGACTTGTGAGCTTCATCGAAGATAACCTTCCTTAAACCTCCAAACAAAGGAACCCAAATCCTTTTCTCAAAACATAACGTTCCTTCCTCGTTTGGTACCAAAAGCTTCTCCATCCCACGGAGATATTCTTCTTCAAGGTTTCCTTCCTTGAGAGCTTCTTTCTGCGCGGCGCGAATGCGCAAGGAAAGATCGGTTCGGATAATCATTTCTAAAGCCCTAACCCTTATGGGCTTGATCCTCTCCTTTCGACTTAGGGCATCGGCGACTACATTCGCCTTCCCTGGATGATACTTTATCTCGCAGTCGTAATCGTTCAGCAACTCAATCCATCGTCTTTGTCTCATATTCAACTCCTTCTGGTTGAATATGTGCTGTAGGCTCTTGTGATCTGTAAAAATTGTACACTTCGTACCATAAAGGTAGTGTCTCCAGATCTTTAATGCAAATACCACTGCGCCAAGTTCCAAATCATGTGTGGTATAGTTCTTTTCGTGCACTTTCAATTGACGCGATGCGTAAGCAATAACCTTTTAGCGTTGCATCAACACGCAACCCAATCCTTGACGCGAAGCGTCACAGTATACCACGAAATCATCTGTACCTTCCGGTAGTGCTAAGATTGGCGCGTTGCAGAGCTTATCCTTCAGTATCTGGAATGCTTCCTCCTGTTTGATTTCCCAATCAAACTTCTTATCTTTCTGCGTGAGGAGCGTCAATGGTTGAGCGATCTTCGAAAAGTCCTCAATGAACCTTCGATAGTAGCCAGCCAAACCCAAGAATTGTCGAATCTCGGTTGGCGTCTTTGGCGTTTCCCAATTCTTAATCGCTTTGATCTTGGTTGGATCCACGTGGATTCCGTCTCCATTTACCACGTGTCCAAGAAATTGAACTTCACGTAGCCAAAATTCGCACTTGGAGAATTTGGCATACAACTGTTCCTTCTTCAGCAGCTCCAAAATAGCTCTTAGATGCTGTTCGTGCTCGGCCTTTGTTCTTGAATAAATCAAGATGTCGTCGATAAACACAATCACGAACTTGTCCAAGTACGGCTTGCAAACTCTATTCATCAAATCCATAAAGACTGCAGGTGCGTTTGTCAAACCAAACGGCATAACAAGGAACTCGTAGTGTCCATAACGAGTTCTGAAGGCTGTCTTTGGGATACTTTCCTCTTTTATCCTTAACTGATGGTATCCAGATTGAAGATCGATCTTTGAATAAAAGCTTGAGCCTTGCAGTTGATCGAATAGATCATCGATTCTTGGCAGAGGATATCTATTCTTGATCGTCAGCTTGTTCAACTCTCTGTAGTCGATGCACATACGAAAACTACCGTCCTTCTTCTTGACAAACAGAACTGGAGCTCCCCAAGGCGAGAAGCTTGGTCGGATAAATCCCTTGTCTAACAACTCTTGAAGTTGTGTCGACAGTTCCTGCATTTCAGACGGAGCAAGTCTATAAGGTGCTTTAGCCACAGGTGCGGCGCCTGGAACTAAGTCAATGCGGAACTCTACTTGTCTCTGAGGTGGCAGTCCAGGTAAGTCCTCTGGGAAGACTTCTGGATATTCCCTCACGACAGGGATGTCTTCGATTCTTGGCTCAGCAGCCTTCTTATCCACAATGTGTGCCAGGAAGGCAACACATCCTTTCTGCAAACACTTTCGCGCTTTCAGGCAGCTGATAATTCTTAACGGCGTATCACGCTTCTCCCCGTGAACCACAATTGTTTCGCCATCTTCGGTTGGGATACGAACAACCTTTTCGTGACAAACTATCTCAGCTTTGTTGCCTGATAACCAATCCATTCCTACCACTACGTCAAAGCTTCCCAACTGGACTGGTAGTAGATCCAAAGCAAACTCACGTTCTCCCAATTCGATCACACAGCCTCTGATAACTTCATTGGCTTCTACTAACTTCCCATTAGCCAATTCGATTGAGTAGGGAATTTCTAACTTATTAGCGGCTAAACCAAGCATATTCTTAAATTCTAACGACACGAAGCTATAATCGGCACCAGTATCAAATAAAACGGATGCATAGCGTTGATTTATAGGGAACGTACCAGTAACGACATTGGGGTCCTGGCGCGCTTCCCTCGCTTCGATTTGGAACACTCTTCCACGGGCTTGGTTTAACTCTGGGCAGTTCTTCTTAAAATGCCCGATATCACCGCAGTTAAAGCATCCAAGTCTTTGCCCGTTTCCACCTCCATTTCCAGTTTGGTTGTTGTTTTGGTTTGCATTGCCAGCCTGATTCGCAAAGTTGCCTCGATTCCCGTTTCCTCCATTGTTTCCTTGTGGGCGATTTCCATTACCACCACGATTATTATTCCTGTTCCCAAATCCTCCTTGGCCTCCCCGGCCAGCACTAGCCCAACAAGAATCCTTCAAGTGGCCCGGCTTTCCACATGCTTCGCATACTTTCACACTACAATGGCCAGTATGATGGCGTTGACAGGTATTACACTTGGGCTGGGTGCCCTGATATCCTTTTCCTTTCTTTCCACTACCAGCTGTAACCTGAGCTGGCGTGCCTGATCCTCCTTTCTTAACCGCCACACTGGCGCCCTGCTTGAAGTTTGAGAACTTCCGTTTGTTACCTCCTGACGACTCGACGTGAGTCTCTTTCTTCTTAAGCTCAGCATCATCAAACTTGTTCAGGCGAATGGCCTCCTCTGTGAGAGCCACGCTCAAATCGATCGCCTCAGTAATGGTCGCAGGCTTGGATGAGGTCACCATGCTTATGATTTGAGGAGCTAATCCCCAAATGAAACGTTCAATCTGCTTGAACTCCGGAGTGACCATGTAGTGTACCACATGCGATAAGTCATGGAACCTTTGAACGTATTCTGCGATCTTTGGACCGTCCATTTTCAAGTGCTAGAACTCGGTTTCCAATCTCTGGATTTCTGCGCGAGAGCAGTACTTTTTGCGCATAAGTTCCTTCAGTTCGGTCCAGGTTAGCGCGTAGGCAGCAGCTTCACCAAGTGTCTGTACTTGCAGATTCCACCAAGAGAGGGCTCCATCCAAGAATAGCCCTGAGATATAGGTGACTTGCTGATCCAGTGCGCATTTGCTCATGCGTAGAACAGATTCAGTTTTCTCCGCCCAACGAACAAAGGCGACAGCACCTCCTGTGCCATCAAAGTTGACCGGTTTGCAGTCTAGAAACTGCTTGTAGGTGCATCCTGCACATACGTTATAACATACGATCGGCATTAGCATCATTGCTAAAGATATCCAATTAGGTCATGGTATGTCTAAATGACTTAGTATTACCATGAGGTGGATTATTGTTGTTGCCAGTGTTGCCAGAGTTGCTTCCACTAGTCCCTCCTTGAGAGGCGGCGTATTGTGCAATGGCAGCAGCGATAATTTGCTGGAGTTCTGCCTCATTAGTAGGCATGTGTGTCTCACGTCTCGGTGGCATCTTCTAAAAGATGTGTTTACGTCGGTCAGGCCATAGTTATAATACATAAGTCAGGTCATAATTTAGCGTATGTATATAACGATAGTAATAGTACATAACATCTCATGTTATAATCATATCAATCACACAACATCCCATGTCACAAACATCAATCACACAACATCCCATGTCCTAAAATACAAATAACCAAATCAAGCATCAAATATGATGAGAATACTGCGATTGCCATATATCGAGACCACATAGTAAGCGTACAAGTACATCACAGTGTCATACAACATCAGTCGACTAAGGGCTACATCACCCTAGTCCAAAAACTATATCGAATCAGTGTTAATACATCAAATACATGTCAACAAAAATCAGAATCATAATGTAGTCTACAAAAATGCTGTGCAGTCAAAAGCATTCGCCGTCTTCTCACCAATGTCTACCTATACGGTACTGAAGAGCTCTACACGGATAGCGGTGGAGGAGGGGGAAAGTGAGTGTAAAACAAGCGGCGCAAATGGAGCCAGTCCTCCTCCGTGGCTCTCTGGGTGCGTAAGAATGAAGCAACCTGCTGCTCCAGGGCAAAAAGACGTGCAGCATAGTCTGGTGGTACAGGTCGAGAGGGCTGCAACGGAGAGTGGGTCTGACCCTGGCACGGACACGGCGGCGGCTGAGCTCTCTCAAGCTCCTGAATGCGCTGTGTGTGTGCCTCATGCTGGGCGACAAAAGACATCAAAACGTCCTCAATAGTATACCCCATGTGGAAAGAATGGTAGGGGTCAGTAGGTGGCATAGCAGAGTGTGGTGCCCAAAGGAACGGCTCACTGGTGGGATCAAAAGGTGCCACATGAAATGGTGAAACAGTGGGAAAAGTAGCAGACGGTGGTATAGCAGAGATAGATACTGGTACATGCCCAAAAGGGTGAGCCGAAGAACCTTCTCCAGGTCGTGCTGGAGGTGTAAACCGAGGAAATGAAAAAGAGGTATCAATGTGACGGGTATCAGTGATCTGAGGGGGAAAAGGTGGGACCTCGTCATCAGCAGGAATCCACCCACACTGGGCGTGCTCGTCTCGGGGGTCGATCTGTGCCTCAAAAAGCGCACGATCAAACTGGGCTGGCATAGGATCATGGTGAGGTACAATAAGAGGGTCAACTGGTGCATCAGCAATGAGTGGGGGATCAACATGATCAGCAGCAATGACATGATCGCCCTCCAACAATGGAGCATCTATAGGGTGATCATCAATAGGTGGGTCAGCAAAGACAGGCTCAATAATAGGTGCGTCAGCATGAACTGGGTCATGCTCAAGTACTGGGTCAGGAGCAGGGTCTAGTGGCTGCTCGGGCTCATCAAAGGCCATCTCAAAATCAAACTCAGGGTCGATGGGGTCAACTGGGTCGACTGGATCCTCCATAGGCTGATCCATGGGTATAAACTCTATATCCTCATCTGGGTCGAATCCTGGGGGAAAGTCAGGATCGGAATCCTCCACATCATCATGGTCGAAAGCAAAGCTAGGAATAGGGGCAACAGAGGATGCCTGGTCGGGATCTGATCCATGAGAAAAGTGCTGCGCACTCTGAGTATGTGAAGGTGCGGAGGCCACAGACTCGAAAGAGTCTGGGACCGGAGAGTGAGCATGTGACTCCTCGGCGGGAGCATCTGCGATCATCAAAAGATCACCAGCAGCAAGAAGGGCCTCGCCCTGAACCTCATCCTCCAAAGGCTCGTCATCAAAAAGATCGACGTCGTCGTCATCGTCGGCGTCGAGAAGCAAATCATAGGCAGGATAAACAGCTAAGGGTATGGGAGCAGGGATCTCCACTAACGGTAGGTCCCCGGCCAAAGGGCCATCAGCGAGCTCATCAGCACCATCAGGTAAAGCGAAGGGCTGGAAATCATCCTCGTCCGTGCTCGTAACGTCGGATGTGTGAACCTCGCGCTCAGAAGACTCTAGGTCGTCCGATACTATAGGTCTAGGTCCTGGGGTGTCTGAATCACCAGTGCCAGAGGTGTCCATGGTGTCTGTAACATAAACATAAACACAAACATGCACAAACAGTCAATCATACAATCAGATAATCACATAAGTTACCAAGTAAGCAATCAAATAGTTCTCCTAGTCCCACTAGCCTCCCAGCCTCTCAGACTGCTCTTCCTAGTCCCACTAGCCAATTTCTCCTAGTCCCACTAGCCAATTCTCCCAGCCTCTCGGACTGCTCTTCCTAGTCCCACTAGCCAAATTCTCCTAGTCCCACTAGCCATTTCTCCTAGTCCCACTAGCCAACTACCTCGATCTCTCAGACCGAGCCTCGGCCTCTCAGACCGAGCCTCAGCCTTTCTAGACTGAGCCTATAAATAATAAAATGTGCTCAACATTTGTTTATGAAAAGTTTTGGATCTGGACTTAAGTGGTATGCAGTAAAAATGTTTTCGTGAGAGCCCTAGTGATCATAGTCTAGACTCGAGAATGAATCCTAGTTCGCTATGATCAGAGCTCTGATACCAAGCTGTCACACCCTGGCTTTGCGGAAGCGTGGTTAATTTTGGTGTGACTTCTTAATACCATAGCTTAACCATAACAAAGCTATATGAAATAAAATCATGCAAGATCATCCATTTGATTAAGTTTTAAAACCAGAGTAACATACCATTGTCTTAGAGACTTACAACATCGTAACATAAAACATTGTCTTTAAAAACATAACCATTAACATGAAATAAACGCAGTTTAAGATTTGTGACTCGTCCAGGAAAAAGTCACATTTCCTAAACCCGGATGACCTCGGAACCCATATGCAGCGGGAAAACATAACATACCGCGCCAGATCTTTAATTTCCTGAAATACATGTAAGTTGAAAAATAAACAATAATGTTGAGCGAGTTCATGTGTAAGTGAGTAAGTAAACCTTTGAAAGTATAAAAATAGTCTTGGTATGTAGCAAATAAGGGAATTGAGATCACCAATGGTTTGCAAGGCCACTGATATATGTGAAGTGCAAATAGGGAGACTCAAACCTAGCAGATTTCGCCACGGCGTTAGTATGTGGACAAAGTCACCCCAAGGTCCGTTTCTAGTTTGGCCTGGGGCTGGGCTCGCTATACCCAGATAGATCTACCGCTCCTGTCCCTCGGTCCCGTCATGAGGACTAATGGCCTCATGTTGCTCCTACCCACTCACATGATCTAAGTAGTAAACCTCCTTACGCTAACCATACCGTGTATAAAGTACTTGTAATCAAAGTAACATGTATTTCACCCCCGCAGTTAAGAAAACTGAAAACAGTTAGAGAAAAGGGGGACATGAACTCACAGTGGTGTGTCTCTACCAAGTATGCCTCCAATCGATCAGCTGTATGACGACCTACACGTGCTAACTCTATTAGACGGATGGCCGTGCCTTAGCTTTATGGTTTAAGTTTTGGGAAATAGTTAGGAAACTATTTCGTGTTTACATTTTGTATATACTTGGTAGTTATTCTCCTTCCCAAGGATGGGGGATTTAATACATGTGTGTTCGTAACATACGAATTACACTATTAAGTCTCACTTAATATATTTTATTCCTAACTCCAAAATATAAATATTCTTCCCAAAAATATTATATTTTAATACATGTGATTTTCCCAAAATAATACTTAGTAATATTATTTTTACTCTAAAAATAATATTTACGTAGTTCACAAAATAATCATAAACACTTATACAAGTGATGTTGTGAAAGAAGAATATATACTAAATATATATATGTATCACGTTTTATTTTGTGAAAATCCCACCTCCGATGTTTTGTAAATATAGTCGTGGCGAAACTTATATTTTGAAAACAAGTCAAAATGTCTTTCTAACACTTATAGTGAAAATATTTCTAAGTGTTAGGCTTTTGGAAAAATTTCGCCAGAGTTTCCTCTGTAACTGGAGGTGGCCACGCTTTCAAGCGTATCATTTTCTTTTACAATTCAACCAACAATTTTCTCATTCAACCAAAACAATGTTCAAATCACAAACTAGTCAAAATATGTATATAAATCGCATAAATTTCATGAACTTGTGGTTTATCCAAACTGTGAAGTAAATCTCATTACTTTTAGTGGATCTTTATATAAAACAATCCGATTTGTAAAAACCTCGTTTTTATGGAAGTTCCGTCTTTACAACTTCTCGTCAACTTTTACAAAAATAGTTATTTTGTCGAAACTTTGTGTTACACAAGTGTTTACACACTTGTGTGTTCTAAAAACCATTCTTGTTAGTGTAAGATCCATTTTTAGAAAGCATGATTTCTTTAACTTTTGGTCCTTTGAAAATACCACTTGCAGATACGTAGATCTGCTAGTTTTAAACACTATTCCACAAGTAAAACATTTTTACACAAGTTCATGATTCGTGTGTGGTAGAGTTTCACCCTTTAACCCTTGTTCTATTCAAAACAACCTTATGTCATGATTCGTGATCATGACCAAACCGGGTTAAGTGATGATCCGAGCTACCACAACATAGATCGGGTCTAAATAATCACAAATTTTAATTACTACAACATTTACACAACATATGAGCTTTTATCCAACACTTATAGCATTTTTAGTAGACTTTAAAGTATCATCTTGTAAGATTTCGAGTTTTAACCGTTACAAATCGTATTAACCACTTTAGAATAGTTCAAGAAGGTGATTTAAGTAACATACCACTAGCTCGAGGCTAGGGAAGAATCTAGACGAAAAACGCGTGGATAAAAGCAAAGTAGAGAGGTCCTTCGCCTTCCGTTTGCTCCAAGACTCCTCGTATGTGACCCGTAACACTTGTAGATGATTGGAATGTGAAGATCAAAAACCGAAAATGGATGTATGGGGGGTGGGGTGTTCGGCCGTAGCCTTGTAGAGAGAGAGAGGAGTGTTTGAAGTGGAGTTGTGTAATGTGAATGATAAGTGTGTTATGGTTCTAACTTATAGACAAAGTTCATGTGTATTAACCAAAGGATTAAGTGTCTAGTAGATACTAAACACAATTGATTAAAATAATCAAAATTGTACCAAGTGTGTCCCCCCTTAGTTGGGGACGGTTAGAGGGGGGGGGGGGTCTTGGTCCATTTCCAAGTATTAGTTAGTTACTAGTTAGGTTAAGTAGGTTAGTTAAGTGCTTAACCCGGTTAGTTGTGTGTCACGCGTTACATTGGGGGTTAGGGTATTCGGGGACCCTAACTGGCTCAGAAAAAGATGAATAATGAAAATGACAATATTTTCATGTTTCGGGTATAATCCGGTTGTTTGGTTGGATAGTAATCCGTTAAAGTGCTTAACAAAGCTTTAAAGTGTCGTTAATACCCTTTTTAGTGACACAACTCATTCTTGACACTTTGGAAAGTGTCTAGTAATATTTTTCTCAAGTTTTGGCACTTTATTAGTTAGCTAAAAGCTGAATTATTATGTAAAGTGCTGAGTTTTGTACTTAGAGTACGTTTTAGGCACATCCAGTCATTGTGACTTATTCCTAGAGACGCAGTTCTACAACCCTTATATCCCTACACTCACCACTAGTGTAGCAAAATATTTCAGGCTCTTACAGGCCTTTAGAGGCAGTGTCTGCCTGATGCTGGCTTTATCAGCATGTTCAATAGGTTATCCGTTATAGTGCTACTGTGCTTTTTGTGCATCATGTTTGTCACTAAGGTTCAGTCATGTAAATAGTGTAGTGACAGCAAGTAAAGTATGATGCAAGTAAGTACATGTATCAGTATTCAAGTAGCAGTTTATTCACAAGTTCAAGCAAGCACAGTAATTAAGCAGTAATTAATTATTAATTAAGTTGTACGGATACCTGGTTTAGTGAGGGTTGTCACACAGATGGACTTCTTCTCCTCAAGACTCGGGCATATCTGTTATGTGAGAGACGTTGAACCCGAAAGACCAGGTCCACAACGTTCGAGTGTGGAATATTCGCTGGATCCCGGTTTATTAGGATAGTTTGTTGCATTTCTTTTACTATAAATAGATGGGGGCGGATCAGATTAAGGCACGCAACTTTCATACACACTTTCGAACACTTTTGCTCTCTAGCTTTCAGCAGTCACTACACACAAACACTTGTAATCGAATTACATTGTAACACCTAGTTGATCCGCATCACATCCTGCACTGTATCCTGAGATTTACAGCAATAGAAGAACAAGGCAGCTGCGATTGTCAGCTCCCGAGGTTTTGTGCCGGTGATCTAGATTGATCAAGGGCTTTCCTCGTACATCACGTGTCAACCTTCACTTTTTTGCTCATTGTTTGATCATAGATACAGCTCAATATCCTGGGCTGTATCCTGAAACTGTTTTTGCAATTAACTTGATTAACATATTTTCGACACTCATTTCTAGCACACTACCTCACTTAACTAATTTGATCACTTAATTGCTTCGGTAATTTTTGACCAAAACAATTTGGCGCCCACCGTGGGGCAAGTGGTGCTATTTTTGCTAAAAACTTTAGTAAAATCATTACTCGGCTTTCTATTGTCAAAACTTTTTGCTACATTGTTTTCAATGGCCTCGAGATCAAACATGAGCTCTTCCACCATGTCTGCTACAACCTCTACAACAATTGGTTCAGTGCTTCCACCTCCTCCTCCACGAATGCAAACTTCTTCACATGGAACTGAAAGTCATGTGGCTCGGGATGTTATCCCCGCTCCCACTACTCAGGGATCTGGTCCTGTTTTGGCTTCTAATGATGAAATTCTGAATTTGTTTAGTAGTGTACAGGAATAGATGAGGCAGCAGCAGGAAACTAATCAGATGCTGATGAGAGAGATACAACTCTTGAAATCCGGCCCAAGTAGACCTGCTGAAGAAACTGTCACTCCTTTGCAGCCTAGAGCTTTGAACTTCAGTTCTGCAGTTTACACTGAAGATAACCGGGGGGATATCGTGCCAAGCCATTCTCAGAATCATATTCCTGAGATACCCTCCTCGGTCAGGATGTCAACTGTGAGGAGCTCAGGATATGCTTCAGGATATGGCCAGAATCCTCAGACCGGTAACATGTCAAATAATAATACTCTTGCTACTAACAATATTGGGTCTTTGCAGGATGCAGGTATGACGTCAAAATTTACTAGGGAGCTTCAGAAATTGAAGGACATGATATCCAGTGTAACTGGAGTGGTTCAGCCAATTCCGGAAGTATCCGGACAGCCACATGATATCCCCTTTGCATATCCCATCTGTGATGCTGAAATCCCAAAGAGATTTCAAACCCCCCAACCATGGTTGCAGAAATCGGCCTAGGCGGCCGATTAATCGGCGCCTAGGTGCTAGGCGGTCATCTACTGCCTAATTTTGAGCTAGGCGGTCAATTAATCGGTCATGGTCAAAAATCGGTTAAAATCGGTCCTAGGCGGTCAAAATCGGTCCTAGGCGGTCAACAATCGGATTAATCGGACAATATTAGTCGGTCAAAATCAATCAAAATCGGTCCTAGGCGGTCAAAATTGGTCAAAGTCGGTCAAAATCGAACCATACTATCTGAAACTTGAAGTATTTATGTGAATTTTGAAGTATTATTTTTATATTATTGGGTATATATATATAATTTTGAAAAAATACATATAAAAATCCCATTCCGATTAATCCTGATTAATCCCGATTAATCCCTAGGCTGTACCTCACCGCCCGACTAGCGCCTAGCGCCTTCTACAACATTGCCCCCAACATGAAGCTCTATGATGGGACTACGGATCCTGAAGAGGGCCTTAAGATATATTCTCTTGGAAGATGACAAAAAGATGCAAGAGAGGATGAATTCCACCTCAACCTACGAATCAACCAACAGGAAATCAGAATCCTCGTATAAACCATATCGCTCCAAGCTGTTGAAGACGAGGATCCTGAAGAATATCCTGAATTATCTGAATACTGCTTTTCTGTTAATATACCTAAGTTAATGTATGCTATGCAGGGTTTAGGAGACAAAGCTAGGTGGCCTCGAAAGAATCAGCAGAAAGCTGATTGGAAGGATAAATCCAAATGGTGTGCCTTCCATGAAGATTTCGGACATGTGACCGAGGATTGCATTGCACTAAGGAAAGAAATAAGCTACCTATTAAGCAAGGGGTATCTGAAGGATTTGCTGGGAAGAAAGAAGAATAAAGGGCAGGATCCTGAGAAGGATCCTGAACGAGCAGCATCACCCCCAGCAGATGCCAAAATAATTAACTTTATTTCAGGAGGATCCGACATTTGTGGGACTTTATATTCTGCGGCCAAGAGACATGCAAAGGAAGCTAAGACTGAAAGGGGAGACAAACCAGCCAGGATGACTACCCTTACAACCGATAAAGTGATCACTTTTGATAGTGATGACAGGGATACCGTCCAGGATCCTCACCATGATGCTCTCGTAATAACATTGTATGTTGCTAACCATTTTGTACGCAGGATATTGGTGGACAATGGTAGCTCTGTCAACATAATTCAGTTGGAAACATTGAAGAGGATGAATGTATCTCCGATAGACATTACTTCGAAGTCCACTGTGCTCGTTGGTTTCAGTGGAGAAGCTAGGAATACCGTAGGAGAGATAAAGTTACCAGTATATGTTGAAGGGGTCAAATCGATACAACGCTTCTGTGTGATGGACTCCCTATCCTGCTATAACATCATACTAGGCAGGCCATGGATCCATGATATGAAGGTTGTACCATCGACTTATTATCAGTGCATCAAGATCCCTACCCCTTGGGGGGTTGTCAAGGTTGATAGTGATCAGCAGGAGGTGAAGGAATGCTACTCATCCTCAATGAAATCCTCAACCAAGCCTAATCCAGCATAGCAATTAAAGATGCGGGCCCAGGATATCGTGGAGGTTTCAGAGCAGGATATGAAGAAAGTTATCCTGGATCAGGATAATCCTGATATCTTGGTGCTCGTAGGGACCAATATCCCTCAGGATATTGAAGAACAATTAACTAACTTTTTGAAGTGCAGGATGTCAACATTTGCATGGAAGCATGAGGATATGACAGGTATATCCAAAGACATTATTACTCACAAGTTTGGAATTGACAGGTCGTTCAAGCCTGTTCAGCAAAAAAGAAGGAAGTTTGCTCCTGAACGAAATACAATCATACAAGAGGAAGTTGAAAGATTGTTGAAGTCCAAAATGATCAGAGAAGTCAAGTTTCCAAGATGGCTGGCAAATGTAGTCGTGGTACAGAAGAAAAATGGGAAATGGAGAGTCTGTGTAGATTACACGGACTTGAACAAGACTTGTCCAAAAGACCCATTTCCTCTTCCCCATATTGATGCAATGGTGGATGCTGCTGCCGGGCATGAGATGTTAACCCTCATGGATGCATCCTCAGGATTTCAGCAGATTCAAATGGAGCCTTCGGACCAGGAGGATACTGCCTTCATGACACCCACGGGTATTTATTGTTATACTGATATGCCCTTTGGTTTGAAAAATGCAGGTGCAACATACCGGAGGTTGGTAAACATGATGTTTAAAGACAAGCTGGGGGACACCATGGAGGTATATATTGACGATATGGTGGTGAAATCTAAAAAGGCTGAGGATCACCTCCAGGATATTAAGGGAGCATTTGATATCCTGGATCAGTATAACATGAAACTGAATCCTGCTAAGTGCCATTTCGGAGTGGGGGCAGGAAAGTTTCTAGGATATATGGTGACCAAGAGAGGAATAGAGGCAAGCCCGGAGCAGATTAAAGCCATCTTGGATATCAAATCACCTTCAAATGTGAAGGATGTTCAACGATTGACAGGGCGAATTGCAACATTGAACAGATTCATCTCAAGATCCTCCGAGAAATGCAAGGAATTTTATGATATCCTGAAGAAAAATAAGAAGTTCGAATGGGGAGCAAAGCATGAAGCAGCCTTACAGGATTTGAAGCAATATCTCTCAACTGCACCTCTATTGATGAAGCCTGAAAATGGTGAACCATTATCCCTATTTCTTGCAGTATCAGGGAATGCAGTAAGTGTTGTCCTTGTAAAGGATCATGAAGGTCAGCAGTATCTTGTCTATTATGTTAGTAAAAGTTTATTAGATATTCTCATCTAGAAAAATTGATATTAGCCCTAGTTATGGCGTCAACAAAACTTAGACATTATTTTGAGACACATAGGATTCATGTTAAAACCAATTATCCTGTTAAAAATGTGCTTTGGAAACCCGAGATGTCGGGTAGGATGGCTAAGTGGTCAGTAAAACTGGGTGCTTATGACTTAGTATATGAGCCTAGAAATGCCATAAAGTCTCAGGCTTTAGCTGACTTTGTGGCTGATTTCAGTAGTGACATTCAAAATGAAGTAGATTTAGAAGTACAGCAGCTAGGAGAAAACTTAGAATGCTGGACATTGTATACTGATGGTGCATCTAACGTAAGACGTGTAGGTTTAGGTATACTACTAAAATCGCCACAGGGGGACATATTACCCCAGGCTATTAGGTGTGAATTTCCTGCTACTAATAATGAGGCAGAATATGAGGCTTTAATTGCAGGATTAGAGTTGGCTAAGAATATGAGTATCAAGAATTTGCAAGTATATGTTGATTCTTTGTTAATCACTAATCACTTTAATGGAACCTATGCAGTTAAGGGAGAAAAGTTAATTGAGTATCTCTAAATTCTCAAAAAATTAGCAGGATATTTCGATATTTTTACACTTGAACAGGTACCAAGAGAGGATAATGCTGAAGCTGATGCCTTGGCAAATCTGGGATCATCGGTCAGGATACCGGAAGGAACCCGAATACCAATATTACATATCCTATATCCTGCTACGAATCCTCAGGATAAGGAAGTAATAAGTATTCAGGATCCTGATGATGAGTATCCTGAGGAGGATCCTAAGTCCTGGACGGCTCCAATCATGAGATATCTCAAGGAAGGACACATCCCAAAGAATGAGAATCCTGAAGCCTTTAGAATGAAGGTATCACGATTCACTATTATAAATGATGTTTTGTATAAGAAATCTCTTGCAGGACCATATCTGAGGTTCTTGGAGGATCCCGAAACCAAAGAAGTACTTCAGGATATACATGAAGGGGATTGTGGTAACCATACTGGGGGCAGGTCCTTATTCTCAAGAGTATTAAGGACATGATATTATTGGCCGACGATGAGGAAAGATGCCACAGAATATGCTCGAAGATGTGACGCATGTCAAAGACATAGTAACATATTACATCAGCCTGCTGAACCGCTGTATCCTATTGTTTCCCCTTGGCCGTTCATGAAATGGGGTATGGATATAGTGGGAAAGCTTCTAAAGGCTCCAGGAGGAAAGGTTTTCATGTTGGCAATGACGGATTACTTCTCCAAGTGGGTTGAAGCAGAAGCATTTGTTCAAGTTAGAGATCAAGAAGTGGTATCCTTCATAAAAAGGAATATCCTGACTAGGTTTGGAGTACCAGCTGAGATAATTTGTGACAACGGATCTCAATTTATAAGTAAAAGGACTACTGACTTCTGCAAGAGTTGGGGAATCAAAATGATTACGTCTACTCCGGTACATCCTCAAGCAAATGGATAAGCAGAATCATCGAACAAGATAATTGTCAACAACTTGAAAAAGAGACTAGGGGCTAAGAAAGGAAGATGGGCAGAAGAATTACCCTTTGTTTTGTGGGCTGATAGGACAACGGTAAAGGGTGCAACTGGTCAAACCCCGTTTTCCTTAGTGTTTGGAGCAGAAGCGGTGATCCCGACGGAAATGGTGATACCTACAGCAAGATCCAACCTTAGGGATCCTGAGCGGAATCCTGAAGTCCTATGCCAGGAACTGGATACTATTGATGAGACAAGAGATGCTACAAGGCTAAGGATGGCAGCATATCAACAGAGGATATCTAAAGCATATAACAAGAATATAAGGACTAGAAGATTTCAGGTTGGAGATTGGGTATTAAGAAAAGCTTTTCAGAATACTACTAATCCTGCTGATGGAAAGTTGGCTCCGAAATGGGAAGGACCTTACGAGGTTGAATCAGAATCAGGAAAAGGAGCATACCGACTCAAGAATATAGAGGGGGATATGCTACCGAGATCCTGGAATGCTATACATCTAAAGCTCTATTTTAAGTAAGTATGGAATTCAAATCTGACTCAGGGCGGTATGGATTCTGACTCTTTTATTAAATTTTAATATCATTTACTATTTTGAACCCATTACTGACTTAAGCATCGAATGGGTGTTAGCCAGGCTAACACCCACCTTAGCTTACAGTTGTTTTGCATTATATTCTTCGGGATGTAGCACCAGGATACACACTCAGGATACTTCGGAAGATTAGAGGATTGGGCCCTCTCTCACGTCTAAGGGATCCTGATCCCTTCACAAGTTTAAAGGTATTCACCTTTCTTCCGAATTGGGTTTAAACACCCCGCCTGGAGCGCAAGTTATTCGGGAATAGTTCAAGGTGGCGGGACCAGTTCATGTAAAAGTGGCTGACAATTTCGTTACTATTGGCTATATCCTAAATCCTTAAGGTATATGAGGATTGATCACCCTCTCTCATGAAAGGGTATTTTCATACTCTCTAAGGTTTAAAGGTTTTCACCTTTCTAAGTCTTGGAGTTTATACACTCCCGCCTGTAGCGCACGAAAATTTGGGATTTCCCCCAGGATACGAAGGATTTATCTCCAGTATATTTTGGGTTTTACCCCTGTAACACAAAAAAATTTCTATACAATTGGAACTAGTGTTTAAAAATCTTCTAAGTGTTTGAGGACTTCATGCACACGGGACATTCCATCTAAAGCAATTGTATGATGCACAAAGGATCAAAGTTGAGCTAAGTGTCTCGAACTGGGGACATCTTAGTAGGAGAAGTCGCAAAAGGGATTGGAGTTTAATACTAGGGTTAGACTCAGTTCCTGGTATGATCTTTCCTTTATAAACCTTACATAAATTTTATAACTCAGGTTAAGGTTTAAGTATCCTGAAAGGGATATATCTTTAGGATATATCTTCAAAATGTGTTTTTGGGATGCGTTTCGGAATATTTGATTGAAATATTTGGAAGTGGTACTTGATTGAAATTAAAACTCTGATCAAACAAGTATTGTCAAAACAGGTTTTAGAAAGTGGACTATCTTTTATTCTTTAGAAGTTTTCTCTAAAGTTGATTGAATTTTTAGAAGTTCTATTTAATAAAAGTTTTCATAATATATCACTGAGTATATTGATCAGGATATTTTCAAAAGATAGTTGTACAAAATTTTGCAAAGCTAAAATCTACATTAAGAAATGCATGACAGAAATTAAAAGGCAACAACAAAATAAGTCAAAAGGATGTTATATTATTAACATGTCAAAAATTGTGCTTTTGGTTTCACCTCAAACCGAGGCCCATCCACCAAAAGCACAATTAGTCTTTACCATACTTACGTAACAATTGAAGGTTCTATCTCAAAACGGGACCTGTCCACCTTCAACCGTTACGACATTCAAAACAGGTTATACTAACCGATGACCAAGGGCTTCATCATGAAACCCAGGACCCATCCACCTTGGGTCATCGTATTGTTCTAGTGCAGGAAATATAAATTGTTCAACGACAGGAAAAGTAAATTGTTTGTACAAACCACAACCATGAAATTTAAAAAAAGTGGGCTCCGGCCTTGACACGTATATCCATCATCGCCCACTTCGCCGCCTAAGGGGCAACACCTTCTTGATCAGCAACTTCTTTCCCAGCATCTGCACCAGCATCCCCCTTAGGATTCTTCTTGGCATCATCACCAGCATTGGCCACTTCCTCTGCCGCCTTAGAAGGCTCTTCACCAGCATGCTTTGCGGGATGAGCGACGGGATGACCTCCAAGATCCTGTAGTTTTGCTTCCCAAGCCTTTACATTCCAGGAGGGGCATTCGAAGCCCAAGCTCTTGGCCTCATAAGCCATCCTTAACCTGGCTTGGAGAAGGGAAATAACAACGGATGCTTTGAGACTGTCCCGATATGAACTCATATCCTGCTGGTATTGAAGAAGGGCGGCATCTAGTTTGGCTTGAGCATCCTTATTGGCTTTGTGGAGGGCAGCTTGGTGTTCCTGGGTCATTGCCTTGTATTTGTCTTCATAATGCTGGGACTTGGCGGCCGCAATTGTTCCTTGATCAGCTATAGTGGCTTCAGCTTTTTTGAGCTTAATCTCCAGCATCTTATTAAGCCCACAGGCGTCTTCATACAAGTGCATGAGACGTTCCAAGCCCTGCAGTTAAAGATACAGGTATCAATGTAAAATGAGCAGGATAATGATTAACATGCATGTTCATGATATCGGAAGGGAATTTTTACCTGCTTGAGGAATGAAGTGGCTTCACTAAATCCATGATTCTCGTGAGAGAATGTCTCGGAGGCGGCTGGAGAATCCATTTCTTTTCTCTTCCGGGAGCTAGAGGCCCGGGTCCTGGATGCCGGAGGAGCTTTAGGAGCGGTAGTAGTCTTTGAAGTGGTAGGCTTTGGTGTGGCAGACGACTTCAGCTTGGATTCTTGTTTGACAGGTACAAGGCTGGAGTAACTATCCAACTCATCAAGTTGGAAGCCTTCGAGGTTGACAACTGGTACTGCACAAGGGAAGATATTTTTAAACTCATCATACCTCTGAAAGATAATCGGTTTAATAAATAAAGATAATTACTGAGAATATGCTTACCAGACATCTCTGAACTTGATTTTTGGCTTGAATTTGTAAGAGACAGGGAGAAAGTTCTTTCACTGGCAGGAAGTCGGTAGATTTCTTTGATCCTGGACTTGGATTCCGCACTGGGGGATGCTAAATCTCTGAAGTTCGCTGCATAAAAACATCAGGATATAAGTCTGGGATATAGTTTAAGGATACAATTGGGGATATTCCTAAAACCCTAGATCCTACCCTTGGTTAACCATCTAACCGGCAGATCGAAACCCTTGTCAATAGAGTCTCTTTTCACGAAAAAGAACTTTCGCCGCCATCGGTCTTCGTTCTTGGTGGCCTTAAGGATTAAAGGGCTCTTGGAGGTAGAGAACAAAAGAAAACGGCTATCTCCATGGGACCTCAACCGGTATGCTATGGGGAGGTCTTCAATACACAGGTCAGGGCAATGGCGAGATTTGATTTGGTCTAGCACCATCAAAACTCGCCAGACCATTGGCATAGTTTGGGCATAACTAAGGCCGGTGAGGTCGAAGAAACAAGAGATGAAGGGTGGAAATGGATACCGGAGTCCCAAAGAAAAGGGGTAGGCGAAAAAGCAGACCCACTCGTTTGATGACACGTCTGATCGGACCTCCCGATCAAAAGGGCGAATAACTGTTCCAGCGGGAAAGGCGCCGGAATCCTTGAGGGCAGCGATATCGGCATTGTTAAAGCAGCAGATTTCTTTTTCTGGTTCTCGTATGAGGTTTTGACTCACGAGGGTTGGGACTGGTTCATCCGAACGAGATCTTGTCCGTGATGCCATGAAGGGTATCAAGCAAACTAAAAGAAATTCAGGAAAAAGAACAGAGGATGAAGGAAAGGATGATTACCTGAAAATCGCTTGAAGAGTAATGATAACAAGAAGAAATATCTCAGCTAATTATAGGCTGAATATAGGGGCTAAAGAGTAAATATTGCATTGAAAATGGCACAATGTCACCTCAACCATCGTTTCGTTTTAATTGCCTCGGTCTACGAGTTAGAATTTTTAAAATATATCCGTTGGATTGGTATACCAACATATATATTTCGGGACAATTGTTATGGGCCATTTTCTGAGTATATATATCCTGACTAATATCCTGCTTTTGGTTGTTTACTTGTGATCAGAATACTGGATTAGGATATTGGTATCATCCTGGGCCATATCCTGGTGTTAACTAAATTAACCACATGCAGGTTAGAGGCTGTGGGTTACTAACGGTCAGATGGACTTCTTCTCCTCAAGACTCGGGCGTATCTGTAATGTGAGAGACCAGGTCCACAACGTTCGAGTGGGGAATATTCGCTGGATCCCGGTTTATTAGGATAGTTTGTTGCATTTCTTTTACTATAAATAGATGGGGGCGGATCAGATTAAGGCACGCAACTTTCACACACACTTTCGAACACTTTTGCTCTCTAGCTTTCAGCAGTCACTAGACACAAACACTTGTAATCGAATTACATTGTAACACCTAGTTGATCCGCATCACATCCTGCACTGTATCCTGAGATTTAAAGCAATAGAAGAACAAGGCAGCTGCGATTGTCAGCTCCCGAGGTTTTGTGCCGGCGATCTAGATTGATCAAGGGCTTTCCTCGTACATCACGTGTCAACCTTTACTTTTTTGCTCATTGTTTGATCATAGATACAGCTCAATATCCTGAGTTGTATCCTGAAACTGTCTTTGCAATTAACTTGATTAACATATTTTCGACACTCATTTCTAGCACACTACCTCACTTAACTAATTTGATCACTTAATTGCTTCGGTAATTTTTTACCAAAACAGAAATGACAACAGTTGAAAGATTGTGTGGCTGAGTAAAGGAGTTGTGAAATCCCGCCTCCACCTATGGTTCATGAACACCTATGATTGGTGGATGCTTGGTGTAAAAAAGGAACAAAACCTCCAGACCTTCACCTACGACCTGAACCTCCACCTACGGTGGAGGCAGAGTTTTGAATTGAGGTTGTACCATAACCTACGGTACATAAACCGTAGGCTAGGGTATGATTTCCGGAAAATTGCATGAATTTCTGTTTTAAAGGTATTGTTGGTGCATTTATGTCTATCGCCTCCGTCAATACAGTCCGTAGCAGAAACTGAAGAAAACAAGACATTATAGTGAAATATTTAGTGAAAAGGAAAGGTGGCAATATTGTAATTAATGAGAACTCTCATTAAACCCCTTGGCCTATAAATATGAGAGTAATGTCTTAGTTTTAGAACTTTTGCAACTTCTACAACTTGGAGAGCTTGGATCCTAGAGAGAGAAAGTAGAGAGAGAAAGTGCAAAAGGTGATTCGAGGTGATAAACGAGGCGAAAAATTCAAGGAACGATAAATTCAAGACGTGATTCGAAGATGTCGGGAATTGGCGAAGAGTTTTATAACACGCTTTATAACGCGTTTACATCTGAAGAAACTCCAGTCACTACAAGAAAAAGAGTTAATAGCGGCGACATCCAATGTGTCGCCGCTATTGGTCCAATCCGCAATCCGGTGTCCCATGTTATACCATAGCCACACGATTGTCATCATCATCCAACGGTTGTGGTTCGATCAGATTAATAGCGGCGATGCAGCAATCAATAGCGGCGACATTATGTCGCCCCTATTGGCCAGACTATTAAATCACAGTTCAGCGCCATTTTGCTTCCCTCCACCTACTTTCCCCCAAATCTTTTCAGTTCCCTCACGGTTTCTCTCCAATTTCCGGCGAATCTCTTCATTTCTACTTCAAATCGGTTAGTTTTATGTTGAATTTTTTGTTTATTTTGTTATATAGGTTGTTAATTTCTTGGTTCTTGGTGAATGTAGTTTCTCCACCGGCACCTTCTCGTCTACACGGCCACCACCGGCACCACCTTGTCTCCACGGCCACCACCGTCACCACCTCTTCTGCTCGTGCAAAATAAGGTTAGTTTATGTTTATATTAACTTTTAAATCTGTTTTAAATCTGTTTATACATATTTTTTTTGTTTTTTTTTTTAAATCTGCTCGTGCATAAACTGTTAGAACCCTAGTTTAGTGTTTGTAATGGCAAAAGTTGCGAGTTTGTGACACGGTTATCGGTTAAATAAGTGAAACTGTTGAAACCCTAGTTTTAATGAGTTAAATTAGTGTATATAATAATGGGTTAAATTCATAGGGGTTAGATCTTAAAAGCATTCAAAATCATGTTGATATCTGATTTTTTGAAGAAATTATTGCCAAAATCATGTATAGGGGTTAAGGTACATAAACTGTTAAAACCATAGTTTGGTGCTTTTAATGGAAATTTTTTTAGTTTGTAACAGGATTATCAGTTGAAGCAGTAAATTAGTACATATTTTTTTTTGTTTTTTTTAGTAAACAAGTTAAGGTTTGAAGTTAAAACTACAAGTGTTAAACTATTATTTTAGTAAAACTTAAGTACAAAGGCCTTTGTGTAGTTAAATGGAACTTGTTTTTAGAAAATATGTAAAAAAGAGTGTAGTTAACTGGAACTTCTTTTTAGAAAAGTTGTAAAAAAAAGTTAAAACTACATGATTTTTTTCATGTTGGTGATCCGCTCATGTTTGGCACCCGCTAACAAAAAAAATTGAATCTGCCACTGCAACTAATATAAATGAACAAACAAGAATACACGATAAAAACATGCATGTGGACTTTGTTTATTTTGTTTGCTTAAATAAACAAAAAATGTTGTTATATTCTTTCATTTCAACGATTCACCAAGAGAGTTTAATTCTTTCAATCGACATCTCGGTTTTACAAGTTTAACACCTAATTGGTTTAGTTAAAATTATTGAGAGTTCAGTTGGCGAACGAACCAACTTTAGCACAATATATATTTATATGGGTTTCAAGGCTCTTAACTAAATGTTCTTAACCAACTAGAAGACTTAGGATCTTGAACTAGAACCATGGATAGGATTCGGTTGTGTAAGAACCAAATAGGAAGTAGGGATAGATCAAACTATTATGCTTGCAAGCATGGAATAAAAGGGTATGGTATAATGAATTTTAATAATACAATGAGTGTAAAGTTGGCATAAAAGCAATAGTTGACAATGACTCATCTAACAAGTTTTCAAGGATCTCACTAGTCTAGTGTGATACTACAATAATAGTGACCAGACATGTGTGAATTTTATTTTATTTATTGTTTTTTTAGAGAATGAAATCGGTGGTAGGGAGGAGTTGTGAGCTGAAAGTTTATTTATTTATTTTTTTTAGAGAAAGGACCAGGTGGTACAACTTTTAAGTTAAACTAATGTAGGATGTTTCAAGCTTAGGAACATTGATTTCTAGATGTTAAAAAGTTACAAATGTTAAAACAAGTCTATCAAATAGAAATTACATGATTGTTTGTGTAAGAAGGATTCGGTTATCATTTTCTCTTTGCTCCTTGGGTATAAAGTGTTCAAAAAGTGGGTTTAGCAGCCTAACCTTGTCTTGCAAACCCTAAATTAAATTGTCTTTCAGTTGCATAATGCCTATCGATAAAAGCTGGATTGATTCCCCATTTGTAACTTTTTAGGAAATATGTTTTCTTTGTGGTTTGTATTTGTTTACCTGATGGCGGATGTGATGCCCCGAGGACATGGGGGAGACGAAGCTGGAGATCCACCAAATCCGGATCCTTTTCGGAGAGGGACGCATGAGACCGACGGTAAGTTATCAATTATTATTTAGTACTTTTATTACATTTATTATAAATGTTGTCACTAATTATATTTAATTTTATTTTAATTGCAGCGGTTCCCCCAAGGAGAGTTAGGGGGAAAGCCAAAAATCAAAAGCTTCGCAGGATGGTCAAAGCGGGGGGGCGCGTATCTCTTACATTCGATAGGGATGTAACGTATACCCCCGTTGGTGAACCGAGCGACTTATTTTCACGCGAGGCGGGTTTGTACATGTGGCGGACCATCCCTTTCGATAGAATGGGTTGGGGGAAAGTTCCGACTCCTTATAAGGATGCCGTCATGAACCACCTAAAGGTAAATAAGTGGGGTCATTTATTGGTGTTAAACGGCTGCAAAACGTTTTTATATAATGTTTTAACAATTTTATTTAATTCCTAGGAGAATTTCAATTTTGATGAAGTTGAACAGGATTTGGAAGCGAGCAACTTAAAAGGCGGCATTAGACAAGTGCTTATGAAGCGGTACTCCGACCGCAAGCACTACGCTAAGGATGAATTTCTTACTAATGGAGGTTATGACGATGTCGAAAGAGCAAGGGCATACCACCCCAAGGATATGCCTTATGAAAACTGGCAGAGAACCATTGATCACTTCTTGGACCCCAAATATATTTCAAGATGTGAGGCAAACTCAAGAGTCCGCCAACTTCAAAAATTCCCAAACCGTGGGGGTACATCGTCATACAGTAGTACCGCCTACAAACATGTAATGTTTTATATGTGTGTGTTTGTATGTTTATGTTTATTTAACGTCTAATCTAAGTTTTAATGTTAAACAGGGTTTGAAACGTCTTGATACGTACCGCAAAACTCACACCGATAAAGATGGGAATTTTGTTGACCCGGTAGCCGAGCAGAATTATGTAAGTATCTATCTAAATATATATATATATTTATATTTATATGAGTAAATTACAACCGGTGTCCTTTACGTTTGTACCCTTTTAACTAAAGATATTACAGAGTCAAAGCTGTAAAAAATGGGTTTGAATTGCTGTTAAAAAAGGGGGGTTTATATAGGCTGTTAAAAATAGGTTTAATTGCTGTTACAAAATAGGTTTAATTGCTGTTATATAGGCTGCAAATGCTGCCTAAAAGCTGTAAAAAAAGGGGGTTGAATTGCTGTTAAATGCAGTTAAAAATGGGTCAATTTGTTATCAAAATTAAACTAGTTTAGCACTAAAGGACATAGAGTGTTAAAAACTAATAACATAAAGGACGGAGCCTGTAATATCTTTAGTTAAAGGACATCGGTTGTAATATGGTAGAAACGTAAAGGACACCGGTTGTAATTTACTCTATTTGTATTTATATTTATATTTAATCATCTTCGTAAAATACAGCTTAATCTAGAACGCGAGATTATGGGCGTAGAAAGCAGCGGTTCTAACCTGCCGAATGAGGCTGCCGTGTTTCAAAACGTTTTGGGTGATCGACGAGGATGGTTCCGGGGGCTTGGGCCTAAACCTTCGAATACGACATCGAACCCGTTTAGTGCGCAACCTCAAACCGCACAACCCTTTTCGGAGGTAAACTATACAATGTGACTTCAAAAATATAGTAAACCAACTATATGTTTTTGGACTCTTTCGTAATTAAACCATGTTTCCATATACACAAACCATGTTTACACATGAAAAAAGACACCCATAAAGACTCACTAGCAATATTACCAGTTTTTTCAACAACTATTACTTGTTATTTTAAATACCTAACAAAACCAGGAAATTTTACTCAAAACTATATTATAAGATGTTTAATATAATCCAGTTTTTTAACAGATTATTGTACACTTAAGTTTACATCTTTTTAAGTAACATAGTATATTTAATGTTTTATATTGAGCTTCATTCTAGCCTAGTTGAAACTTGCAACTCTTCTTTTTGCTAATAATATTGGGTTTGATATGTGTTAATGTAGGAATACGTTTCGACTTTGTTCCAAAGTCCGGCATTCGTAAACCAACTTGAATCCTTTCTTGCGGCAAGGGGAAAGCAAGTCGCACCCGACGATGAGTATGACGATGACGACCTAACTTAAATCCTTTCTTGCGGCGAGGGGAAAGCAAGCCGCAACCGATGATGAGTATGACGATGACGACCTTTTTGACAAGGATGATAAGTAATTAGTATTATTGTACGGATATTTTAGGATGTTATTGTACGGAAATGTTTTATGCGATTTTAGTATGTAAAGCATTATGTTTGTTTAGTCTTTTTGTGTTGCGTAAAACTTGAAAATTGGCAGGTTTGTTTATAACGGGAAATACTGCAAATGCAGCAAAAAATTAAAAAAAAATTGACTTTTAGTGGCGACATATGTCGGCACTATTAAGTGCACCTATTAGCGAAGACCTTTTAGCGAAGACATGTGTCGCCGCTAAAAGTCCTATTCATTAGCGGCGACAAATACCTTTAGCGACGACATATAGACCTTTAGCGGCCAACCTTTAGCGGCGATATGTCGCCGCTATTAGCTTTAGCGGCGACATTTGGGACTATTAGCGGCGACATTTGTCGCCGCTATTGGTCGACTTTCTTGTAGTGACACCCACTACAAAAAAAATGCCATCTAGTGGCATGCAAAAAGTGCCACAGAAAAACAAGAAAGTACCACTAAAGAACCTTGTAAGAATGAGCGGCACACAAAAAAGTGCCACAAGAAGCACTGACGCTAAAGCCTTTTAGTGGCACTTTTTCAATGTGTCGCACAAAGTTTTTAGGCTTTTAGTGGCACTTTTTTTATCTGCTAGTACAAACTTTTGAGCTTTTAGTGGCACATATTTTTTGCCACAAAAATCACATCAAATTAAATGCTATTGACGTTTATCATATTAATTTTAATTAATTACAATTATCATTTATTTACGTTAAAAAATAAAAACAAAATTGTAAAATGTAGAGATCATAAAATAATCACTTCAATTAAAAGTTTAATCAATCTTTCAAAGATTCCAAATGTCTAATAAGTGTCGATCCAAGTCTAATGATCAAACATATAACCCAAATAAACTAACAAGTGTATGAATAAAAACACAAAACTTCATTGTGTTCATGAATCTCTTCACAATCTTCATACGAGTTAAATAATCATCGTGTCAACATTTTCTTAGTAGTCATACTTCCACTTCATAGTTCCCAGCACTTACTACTTATTGTCGCTACATCAGCCAACTGACTATACGCAACCTGAAATTTCACAATTCATGTTAAATTGATTAGATCTGATAACCATAGCTATCAAAGATGTAAGAGCAGTTAATAAAAGGCAAACTTACATCTTTTGACATTACTTTAAGCTCTTCAGCCACAAGATTGGGTGGCTTTTTCAATACCCCTAGTTGTCGGAATTGCCATCACCTAACAACAAGAGAGTTCATGGCGAGAATGTTTACCCTTCAGTTTATAATGAGTCGAATTGAGTTATCTTCTGTCTTAGACAGGTCAATTGATGAACTAAAACATTGCTAAAAATATGGTGAATGTGGCAATAGGGTCAAAAGATGCCCAAAGTATATTCGTTAAGCATGCAATCTCTATTTTTTGTTCTGATGTAGTTTTTAAATCAATTAAAACCCGCTAACTAGAAGTTACACCTCTAGATGGAGTAATAGAACACACGCATACCTGTAAACATCGTAGGCTCTTAATATCTTGTTCGGTAAAAAAGCCACCTAGAGAAAATGCATAAGTGAATTAAAGTTAATACAACACACCTTCAAATTTGTAGCATATAAGATGAGTAACTTTGGTTGCAATCAGCGGTTTCGAAACTTGTGCCCCCATCAATTCAACCATGGTCTGAAATATAGCACATAACAAAAGTTTCATATGATGTAAATCCATTATCTTGTATACTAAGAAAGTTTGCAGTAAAAGTAGCAGATTGAAAATAGACTAACAGTAATGTCCTCTCGATCTTCACCTTGATATCCTGTCAAACATATAATAAGTGACGTTGCACCTGGAATCCCATTCAAATCTCTCACCAGTACGTACATTACCTGATAAAAATACAAATGCACATACTTGATTACAAACCAGTAACTCAATCCTGAATAGATCCATAATGTAACCTAAAACCAATCGGATTTGCGTACTGACCGAGGTTGTATCCACAGGCGCTCCGACATCAAAACTATGATCAACCCACAGACTAGAGACTAATATCTTTCCATCTTGTCTGGCAGCAACACATAGGGAATCATCCTACAAAAACAAAACACAGATATATATTATAACCAAAGTATCATTTATTTAAAATGTTGCTTACATTATACCAACACAAACAAAAAAAAGGCCAAAAGAAGGAAACACATGTTAGGGGTATTACATAAACAAGTTTATCCACAATAACATGATTACAATTTGGACCATATTGACCAGCATCAACCCCTCCGCCATCAACAAGCTTCCGAGAAACCTGCAAATAAAAGAAAAAAACACAGGCGTCAAGTTTAGATCGTAACTAGGCCTGTAAACAAACCAAACGTTCATGAACTGTTCGTGAACTTGTTCGGCGGGAAGTTCGTTTATGTTTGTTTATTAATAAACGAACCAACACAAACACAAATTCTTGTTCATTGAATTAAACGAACGAACATGAAGACACGTTTTGTTCGTTTATTAAATTTGTTTATATTCGTTCGAACATGAACGAAAAAATGTGCTCAATTATATGTTTCTGTTTGGTTAAAGTTAAATGAACGAACACAAACATGCCTCTGTTTGTGTTCGTTCGGTTCATTTACAAGTCTAGCCGGTACTGAAAGCTCTCTCTACGAGGTATTGGTACTGAACTGGGGCCGATAACGAAAATACCTAGTTACTGAATACCGGTACAGTATTCAAATCTTCATCTCTAGTTAGAATAATGTAAGAATTTGGTAAAATCATTATCATCCTTAACCCTATCAATATACCATGGTCAATCTAATTTGGAGAGCCTAACCAAATAACTAAATGAGTTGAGTTGTATACAAGCTTTGTATTAAAAGTAAAATCTGAAGCATGGCCCTAATTGAACCAATAGTCTTTAAATTGTTTGCATGCTTATATTTTTACAATACAATGACTTCACATGTTTTGAATATAGATACCAGAAATGTTTGAGATAACTCACATGTAAATAATATGGATACCAATAATTCTCGGAAAATATAAGAAATTAATGTTGAAACAAGCTGGTACCTCGAATACATAGCCAATGCCCTCAGAGTGGCTACAACGGTGACCAGAAAAATCAGATGTGGATCACCCAATAGATCTGCAAAAAACTACAGATGGAAGCCTATAAAAACTAAAGCTAAAATGAACAGAAGGGCATTAAAAACAAGTGGGTACTCACCAGAGCAAGCTGAGGCTTTCTATTCCCAAATCTGGTTATTGTTCTTGAACCTCAAAAGGAAACATTATTAGTTTTTCTCTCTTTAGAATTTCATAGAAAGCATGGTGGGCCTAAACTAGACATCTTAACCATAATCCAAACTCCAAAGCAGCAATTTCTTTTAATAAATCTTTTAAACCCAAGGTTTAAAAAGGCGGGAACGGGCATCCAGGCGTTTTCCCTTAGCCTCATGAGGCGTAAGCCTCGAGGCAGGTTGAGGCGTAAGCCTCGAAACATTACAAAAAAATAGTAAAATAATATATATCTCATAAAAATCACAAATTAACATAAATCAAACATAATGAATATTATAAAACCCACTTTAGTAATAAAACAAACATCATAAATAGTTAAACATGCAAGGTTTAACATAAAACAAACATAATAGTTCGAACAGCTTAAATTAGTAATGTGATGACATCTAAATATCATAGATGATAAAACTCGTTTTCCTCTGCATCATCGTCCTCAATGTTTTCATCAAGCATATTTAGATCGTCATCTCCATCAATCAAATTAATAACTCTTCTCCTTTTCATGTTCTACATACTGTGTTAGGCTGCTGTTAGCGATTAGTTAACTCTTTTCCTTTTCATGTTCTACGTACTGTGTTAGGCTGCTGTTAGCGATTAGTTTTTTTAAACCTTCACCAATATCATAACCATCCTCTCTTTGTCTCAAGAAATCACCCACCAGCATTGAAACATGAAAAAAAATTGAAACAAGAACATAAAGAAGATGAATACAGCCAAACCGAATTAAGTCAATAACCAAATGGAGAAGGCAATCGAGTTAATAAATACGGGTTGGGATTCACGAGATATCAGATACTTGCTTAGTATTTATTTGACTCTTGTAACCTGTAGCTTACCCATTTAACCCTTTAGAAGAAAATATATATCAAATCCACTCATTCGTATGTAAATGGGTCAACATATACACCTCTTAACTAATGAAACAGGGCATGTTCATTTACAGTACTTCCTTCAGGTAGATCATGTTCATTTTGAACCCGTAAAAGGAGCTCTGCTACTGTAGTCCTGGAATGAGTATGTGAAATCGGATATCTAGCTGGCGTCATATAATTCGTCATCCCATCCATCTCTTTTTCCTGGAAAACTTCAGGAAATTGGGATGACTACTTGATTTCGTTTAAAATTGGATTCAGTTACGTTACATGATGTCATGATGAACTGACCTTAACTGATGTGTGACTTTCATACACATCCCTTGAATCTTTATTTAAATTGTCGTTATGTGACTGTGTTCGAATAGAAAACTTGTGTTTGTCTTTGCCTTGGCCACCTGGCAGTAAATGATTAAGCATAAAATAATGAGAGATTGTCATTAACTTTAACATAAATAATCAGTATGTGACTGTGTTCAAAACGGGACGGGCCGGGGGGATGGTTCAAATCGACCTTTCATAAGTAGATGGTTCAAAATTGCCACCCAGAGCAGTGATAAACAAGATCCATACATCCGTTGACATGAATCATTAATTTAAGTAATTACCTTTAGATGACCTCTTAAGTTTGGAAGATAAATAATGGAATGAAGCACAATCATCTGTCACATTAATATCTTCATTTTCTGCAAGCCAAGTGCATACACCTTTTCAATTTCCGCCAGAAGTAAAAGGGTTTATATTCTGGTAGTTATCATTATCAGCCTCAGAAGTGAAGCTTGTACTCAACTGCTTGCAGTCCCCTTAAAAACACAAGGCGAACACTTTTAGGGATGTTTGGTTTTGGGGTATAGATTTAGTCTTTGGTATGTTTACTTTAATTATATATGGGTTTGATGCACATAAAACTGGGAATCCTCCATACCCATAGTGATTCCTACTTTAAACCAAAAGCCACACATTTGTACCTGATTTTTAAAGAGAATTTCTTCATCAAAATCACATGCAGAAGCTTCCCCCAAGATGCATGTGATTTCATCCTTGTTGACAAAATTTGGGAATTTGACATCATCTTCAACACAGGTATCAATTTGCCTCTGATTACAACATGGTAGAAAATAAACTTTTTGTACACCACGTGGTAATTAACCAGAAGAAATACTAGAGGTGGAATATTGAGCAGGTTGGACAGGTTATAAATGGGTCAAGCTGGGTTCCGGTCGACCCGCAACACGATTTGTCCAATTTTCATAAATAATTTGCGAGTTAATATGAGATTAGAAAAAAATATATTATACACAAAAAAAAGAAAAACGCTTTGGGAGACTTTCAACCCAATCGACCCATTTCCTTTAAAAAAAAAATACATATCCGAAAAGACCTCTAACCGAATACAAAGGCGTAGCAGTACCACAAATGGCAATTAAAAAAGGATATTAGACGACTATTGTCCCACTTCAAGAATCTTATACTAATGTTCTACTAGTTCATAAGAATAAGACTTATTTTTTCCTTCAGTGTGCAAATTGCATATAAGATTTTTTAAGAAGCCAATTTTATAACTACACTAGGAAATGATGTTGTTATGGCAGACATACCGTATACAGTAAACTAGTTTGATTTCTTTCATGAATGACTTCATTAGCATCTGCACCAAATCATGACATAGAATTTTAAAGGGTACACACGATAAATAATTTCAAGTGACAAATTATACGCGTTATAACCAACAGTGAAACAAAGATTGCATAACCAGTACCTCTAAGCATATCAAGCTGAGAAAGAATTTGTACTTCACCCTGTCCAATAGACCATATAATGAGATCACTAAATAATCATGCATCAGTGTCACACACATAGTTAGATGATGGAACAGTCTTCTTTTTCCTTAGGATACATGTAGATGGGATAAGGCTTGAACATGTGAGTATGACTAAAACACAATACATCTGAGGTATATTCATTTGATCTACTCAGTATTCTGCTTGCGTATACCACCTATTATTGTTGACCACCTACATAATTTATGCCAATTGAACCGATATCATGATTCTCAGCCACAACGGCTGCAACAACACACAACATAAACAACATTTTTCAGTCAAACTATCCTGCATTTGTTCTTGAGTAAGGAAACTAGAAATCTGAACAAGAACAACCAATACCGAATAGCTTCACAGACAACAGTGGTAATTAAACATAAACACATTTTGACCGTGTTTCAACAACAATGGCGAGTCATCACCTTCACCAACACTTAACAAACGAAAATCTCTTATCGAAAATTATACCTCTAGTGGCCAAATTCGCCACCCAAGCAGGTTCTAGGGTTTCGTTCTCCCTTTAGCAGTGAAATAATTGATTGAAAACATATTAAAAAGACACACAAGTATAGTATACTATCTAATTCTATTAGTTAACGAAATTAGTACTGAAACCCTAACCCTAGTTGTTTCATTCGATAGAGAATCAGCCGGATTTGCGGTGACTTCTGGTGGTGCAATTGAGCGACGAAGTAAAAGATTCATACCGAGGAGAAGATGTAGAGAGAAAAGTACCTCTGAAGTTTGACTCCTTGAGCGCGAATGCGAATGATAACCAAAATTGATAGGTTGAGGGAGGGAAACCGATTTTTGTGAAACATGATTCTGGCAATTGGAAATAGATGGTTAGTGTGTGGAAACTATAGAGGGAAAACTAGGGCTGTAAACGAACCGAACGTTCAGCGAACAGTTCGTGAACCGTTCGGCGGGAAGTTCGTTTATGTTCGTTTGTTTAATAAACGAACGAACATGAACAAGAAATTTCGTTCGATTAGTTAAATGAACGAACATGAACAGAGGTCTCGTTCGTTCGATTGTGTTCGTGAACGTTCGGTAAGGTGTTCGTGAACATTCGTTGATTTGCGTTCGTTTATATTCGTATGTTTGTGTTTTAATTGAAGATCTTTGTACTTTCTTATATTTTATTTGTACTTTTTATATTATTAAACTTTTATTTATTTTATTTCCCTAACAATTAAACTAGGAAACTCACTTTCACCTTGTTTATGCATCATTTCCCTTTCATTTCTCATTATTTACATCCACGAATACGATCGACCTCCGTTCCACAATAAGGGATTCAAGTTCGAGTGCTACTCTCTGGGCCATCTATCTTTATCCTTCGTCACGTTCACCAAATTTATTTGTGTTCGTTTTGGTTCGTGAACCGTTCGCGAACACGCTCATTTTCTTAATGAACGAACACGAACATAAAATCTCGTTCGGTAAGTGTTCATGAACCGTTCGTGAACACATTTATTTCCTTAACGAACGAACACGAACAAGGCCTTGTTCGTGTTCGTTTGGTTCGTTTACAGCCCTAGGGAAAACTATAAAATTTGGGAGGGAAAAAATTAGAATGAAATCGTTTAACATGTTTCAAAAAAGGGAAGGAATGTGCAAACATGTTGAATTAGGCTCGAGATCGTTTAACTTATGAAAGTTTGAAGGCTCGATATTAGGGATGAGCAAATGGTACCGCGAACCGGTACCGGTACCGAATTTACCAAACCGAGTACAATTGGTACCGACTTTTGACATTTTCGGTACCGGTATTTACTGGTTTTTACCCTCATATACCAGTACCGGTACCAAACCGTACCATACCGAGTATATTCGAGTATATTCGGTACCAGTACCGGTACCTACTTTTGTGGATTTTCGGTACCGGTCGGTACCGAGCTCATCCCTACTCAACATTGTTTAACATACGAAAGTTTGACCACAAGCTTGGCTTAATTTGATCTTTGTTCCTAAAGCTCAAGCTCAACTGTTCCTAAAGCTCAAGCTCAACTCAATGGTAAATTTTCAAGCTCGAGCTCATTTATTATTTAATAAGTAATTTATATTAATTATACTTATTATTAATATATAATTTAGTAATTTTTTTCATAATTTTACATGTAGTAATTATAATTTAAATACAAACTGATTACATTAATTAAAAATTATATATCTAACAGACTGTCGAGCTCGATAAATTAAGTTCGGGCTTAACCTCGTTTACTAAATATCCTTAACTTTAAGCTCGAGCTCAAGCTTGTTAAAGCTCGGTTCGCTTGAGCTCATTTAGCAACCCTAGGAAGAATGTATGATTTTAGAAGTGCTTGAAAATTTAAGTTTTTTTTTCTAACGGAACTTGAAAATTTAAGTGACATATACAAAGTGCCATTAAAAACCTAATAAAAGTTTATGTGGCATATACAAAGTGCCATTAAAAACCTAAAGTTGTGGCATAAAAGCTAAATGCCTCTAAAAGTGTGTACTAAGCAAATATGGCATACGTAAAGTGCCACTAAAACCTAAATTAGTGGCAAATAAGCTAAATGCCACTAAAAGCGTATGCCACTAAATGGCTTTTTATTTGTACCAAAGAATGCTACAACTGTGATATCTGAGAGTATGAATCATGATAACGTATACGGAAATCATCTAAGACCACCAAAGCTTACGAATATCGAAGATTATCACTGGTGGTATGAAAGATTTTAGAACTGGGTGCAAGCCTATGCGTATGATAGTTGGATCATGTTAACAATAGGATATGAAAAACCAAGAAATGAAAAACATGAATTAATCACACTTAAACAATTCACAGCTGATGATAAAAAGGAACATTCAAGTGAATTAAGAATGATAACTTTACTTCAACAATCTGTTAGAGAGGATATTTTTTCACTACTTCAGCATGGTGAAACGTCTAAGTCAATTTGGGAAGAGTTAAAGTTGAAAGCTGAAGGTGGGAAGGATATCAAGAAAAACAAGATATCGCTGTTGAATAAGGAGTTTGACTTGTTTGGTTGCATGAAGAATGAAACAGCTCGTCAAATGATAGAACGGTTTTGCCATCTGAAGATTGAAATGGAAAGGTTTGGAATTAACAAAGACAGAGAAGAGATGGTGGATAAACTCGTCGAGGCATTGCCACATGAGGAAGATTGGAAAACCTATGTGATCGTTTTGAAGAATGATGATAAATTCGATGAGATGACGTTAGAGAGCTTGATTGAGAAAATAGAGGGACATGATTTGCTATTACAAAAACAGAACAAGATGTCTAGCTCTAGTTATCAACAGAATGTTGATCTATACTATCGCAGAGGAATGCTACAAAAGAACGAATCTCCAAACATCAGAACTGCTTATAGTGCAGATAAGACTGGTGACTCGTCAAACAACAAATCTTCGAGCTATGATCCATGATATCATTCTTCATCCGCATCTGCATCGTCTAAATCTAATCCAAACCAGGATTGGAAAAATTCTCCACTTTTGAACAATGAGTTTGCTCAACAGCACATGAGTTTCTTAGCTTCTATTCTGGTATCTTACAAAGGTTTAATTGCAGGTAAGATCGGAAATCCAAACATGACGAAGGAGGATTATGATTAAGTTGATCCAGAAGAGATGGAACTCATGGACATTCGCTGATGCATGGCAAGCGTCATCCGAAGAGCTCAAAGATTCATGGAGATAACTGGCAAAAAGTGCTTGGTAGGCCCAGACATGAAGATAGGTTTCGATAAGAACAAAGTCACTTGCTTCAAGTGTAAACAAAAGAGGCACTTCAAGATAGAATGCACGAAAAACAAAGCTGATGATAGCGTAAATCCTTTTTTATGAGGATTACTACAAAAAGGCTATTTATCATCAGAATAACGAGCAACCAACAGAAAGCAGATTGAAGAAGGACCTTCTAAAGAAAAGAGACAAGCTGTATTGACGCTTCGTGATCGTAGTGAATCCAATATACAAAATGAAAAATCTGTTTGGGATGATTTTGATTGGGATAAATACTTCGATGAGCAAGAAGGAGTCAGAATTGTAATTCATGATGATGAAGGTTATGATTGGAGTCAACATGACAAAGAAGATGGAAAAGCCAAAGCAATGGTTGTTGAGATAAAACAAAGTCGAGAAGAAAGGCATGCTCAAATAAGGCTGGATGAAGTGTATGATGCCTACAAGGAAGCAACACAAGCAGGAAGGTGGAGCAAAGAAAAGGAATGCTTGGTCGATCCTCAAGGAAACCCAACAGTTGATCCTGAGAAGGTTGATTTTTAAGCATTAGTTACTGCAATACCTACTGTGAGTGTTTGGTGTAAAGGTCTTGAGGAGATTCCAAGATACAGAGAAAAAGTTGAAGAATGCATTAGGAAGGTGATATATGCCAGTTTGGAGAAGAAGAAGCAGACGGTTGAGGAGATTGTGGACGAGAGTGAAAAGTTGGTGAATGAGTTGAAGAAAGAAGATGACAAATCTGATGAAGCTGTTGCAGATAAACAGCAGGTGATTGAGAAAGTTCAGAATCAACAAGCGAAAGAAGCCATGTTGCCAAACACTGAGTTAACAATCCAAACTAATTCTTCTGATAACAAAGCTGAACAACAGTGCAAGAAATGCATGGAAACGTGCAGTTCTTGTACTGAAAAGGATGAAAAGCTTAAAATCAGAGACATTGAATTCACTAAAATAGAAAACATTTTCAAAAATAAAAGTCATAAAATGATTGAAAATGAACAGTTTTTGATACAAGAAAATGAAAACCTGAAACAAAAATGTGATGATATTGAAAAAGAATACAAAATATTGAAAGAAAATTGTTCAGCTATTTGCAACGAATGTGTTCCAAAAGATATAACTATTCAAGAGTTGCAAAAAGAATATGATGGAATGAAATTGTCATATCATACTGTAAAAGAAGCCTATGAAACTTTGAAGAGTAGAGTCAAAAGTTTAGATGATAGATTGTCTGCATGTCAGAAAACAACAAAATTTCTTGAAGCCAGATATGAAGGAAAACAAATGGTTTTAAATCAATATAATGATGATGTCGCTAAATTCAAACAAGAACTGGCAGATAAAGAAAAGTTGGTCAATAAACTTTAAAGTTATCATGCATCTTCATACATTCTGGAACGTATTTTCAACATTACACCCGATGGGAAAGAGTTAGAAAAGAACAAAAAGGGAATTGGGTCTGAATACCATCAGGTTCCACTACCGTTGGAGAATAATTATACATTCTATGATGGCGAGAAGGTGGAAAAAGCAATAAATATGGTTGACCAGTTACCTGACAACATCGATGTGACTTACACCAAATATGATGACATCAGTGATTCAGAGGTGGTTGGTAAGGTTGTTGAAAGTGTTCTAGCAGAGGAGTCTACCACAACAGATAAGTCAGAATCACAAGATGAAAATGAGGGAGGTTTTCATGATAGTTATCTTAAACACTCAAAATCTGAAAATGTTGTGAATGATGATTCAAAAGGATTGGTTTATACCATGACTGGATCGGACAAACTATTTTTCGAATAATGAATTCCCAATTCAAAATGTGATTTCAGATAAAATCAACAAAGTTTTCAAACTGATAGAAATTCAAAAGTCTGAAATTTTGAAGTTTGCTGAAAAAAGTCACAAAACTTTTATAACAAACCTGGTTACAAAGAGAAAAACATGAAGGCTGGGTTGGGTTATAAAAAGAAACAGAATTGGAAAAGAAATGAAACACCAAATTATCAGACAAAGATGAACTTTGTTCACGGAACAAGTTCTGAAGAAGAGAAAGAACTCCAATTTAGACGACAGTCTAATGAATAGTTCTATGCTCAAAAGAAAAAGCGACAACAACAGGTTAAAGATGTGTCTAGGAGAACATGCTTTAAATGTGATCAAATTGGACATCTCAGTCGAAATTGTCCAAATCTTAAACTTGTTGGTGTTGAAATGAAAAAGAAGTCTGATGTTGTGAATCAGAAATCAACCAAGTTTGACTCAAAGCAAACTTGGAAGCCGAAAATGTCAAAGGCTGACTCACAACAAACATGGGAACCAGTGACACCCAGACTTAGAACAACACAAAGTTGGAAAACAACGGTAGATGCAACTCAACCAAATCAGTTTTGGAATACCAAAAGCTGTTGTTCAAAATCAAAATGTTCAAAATGAATCACATTTTTACAAAAGAAGTGCTTCGAAAAGACAAACTTGGGTTGAAAAGAAACAAAAGGTTTCTGTTAGTGATAATAGGAATGAAAATTCATTTGTGAAAAACGATAAAGATTTTCCGAAGTTAAACGAATCTTATTGTGTTGAAATGCCTAAGGTCAAATAGATCTGGGCTAATCTGTTTAAGTAATTGAATAGTTTGAATTTGCAGGTGCTTAAGAACTTTGAAAAATACCAAGATGAAGATGAGAGCAGCCTGGCATGAGGATAGGAGGCTGCTGAACCCTGCAACTGAATCAGGGAGTTTGTTTCTGTACATAAATAAACAATATTTCAAAAACCATAAAAACTAAAAATTTAAAAACCAAAAATATGTTTTTATTTTGTCAAAAACTTGAAAAATCAAAATATGTTTGTTTTTAAATTTTGTCAAAAATTCAAAAATTTACAAAAATATGTTACTTGAATATGTCGAAACCCTCACGGCGGAACAACCATGATTAATTTCACAAGATTGAAAAAAGGTTTTCAAACTGAAAAATATCAATGTGTTATAAATCATGGGGGTATATTTTCTGCAAAACAGAGCAAGTAAAGCAGAAAATGGATGGCGAGACAAAGCTGTCAGCATCGGTTATCAAATTTTTTTTAATGTTTTGAATTTTAGGGGGGTAAAAATTTCAGAAAATACAAAAACATTAGAAAATTTGAAAAAGCCAAAAACATGACAAAATCCAAAATGAGTTATGTGTAAAAATAAGAAATGATAGTACATCAGTCGACAATCACGGTACGCTAAAGAATTGGAAAGTTAAAATGTGATAAACGGTCTCACTAATGATATGCAAGTACGTTTTTACACGCTTAGTAGATTGTTTTCGAGATATAAACCTAAATATCAAATACTTACTTATCTCATGGGGAACATCTCTCGGATATATGGGTAACCTCCGAAATCTTGTTTGAGAGATTGACTGATTCTGAGATACTAGGTCTTTATACTGTTTGATATCTGGGGTATTATGCCTGGTCTTCTAATATTGCGGAAGCAATGGCCTAGACTTCGTATAATACTTTACGCGCTTTAAAAGCTTACCCTCTGCATAAAAATTGAAAACTATCGAAAGATATATATCAATTGCAGTTGAAGAAAAGATTCTCTTAAGGGAACACACCTAAAGTCGAGCCTTCATCTCTTTGACTGAACATAAGTTCATACCTGAGCTCTCAAGGTCTCGCACTAACCCAGAATATAGATATCAAATTGGTATACTCACCTGTATGACTGAATCTATGAAATTTTGATACAGGAGTATATTCTGAGGTGGGACACGCGAATAAGTTAAGTCCTTAAAACACTAATTCGTATCTCGAATCAATTGAACTTTGTGTGAAAATTTAAGTGGATCAGTATACTGACAATCTAAGTGAATCGTTTAGAACTTAAAGTGTTTAAAGCTAAACGGTGCTAGTGATTTGTCATAAACTGATATGATCCTCTGACGCGAACTCAAACAAAAATATTGTCTGTAAATATGTTTGTAAATATTTCTTTACTGCTTTATGTTCAGAAAAATACAAAAAGATTTTTGATTCTGCTTTATTTTCGATAACTGATGTCTGAGAGTTGAGTTTCAAAATCTAAGTATGCTGATCGTGTTTCTGAAAATAAACAAGTTCCTTAATTTGAAACTTGAAGTTTTAAAATCAAAAATCAAAAACATTTTGTGAAATATCCAAGGTCATTAATTTGGACTTGGATGATAAATCGTGAAGGTTTTGGATTCTTAAATTTTTGACATCTGCTGTAAAGAGCTAGGTTTTGATATAGGTCGCTTAAATCGTCAAATCTATGAAGTTTGTTGATAGGGGTAGTGGAGTCAAGTTAATCCTAGATATATTCATATTTTTATATTTAGAGCCAGGTTCTTGATTAAAAGTGTTTGAGAGCCAGGTCATCATTCATGGAAAATCGAAAACGCTTTCACTGTCGAAATATTTTAGCTTACGCTAAGAGAGCCATGTTTTCAATCCTGGAAGTTCAAAATGTTTTTACTTATAAATGGGTGAGATTTGCAGATATTGTACCAGACTACGATCCCGATAGCCGAGTCTAAGGGGGAGTCTGAAGACGAGCTCAACGCAAAGGGGAGCTTGTAACCGGAAAGCCAGATGTTGATCCCAAAAGCATGGAAGCTTGACGAAAGAGGGAGCCTGAAGAGTTTACCGAAAGGGGGAGTTGAAACTGAAAATAGATCCACGGGGATTCTGTTCAAGAAAGAGGAAGTCTGTGAATGCTGAAGATGATAGAGCCTCTAGAAGATTCAAAGAGAGAGAAAGACAAGACACTACGAGATTGACTGTGGCAATATCCAAGGGGGAGTCTGTTAATGCAGTAATGTATATCGCCTCCGTCAATCAGTCTGTAGCAGAAGTTTTATTATAAAACATAGCCTTATATTGTAATATCTTGGGAAAAGGCAAGGTGGCATTTATGTAATTAATGAGAACTCTCATTAAAGCCTTGGCCTATAATTAGAACCTTTAGGGCTTTAGTTTAGAACTTTTGCCACTTGCTACTTTGGAGAGCATAGGAGCTAGAGAGAGAAAGTAGAGAGAGAAAGGCAAAAGGTGATTCATGTTTCTTGTACGTTTTCAGATTATTCAATTGAATCACAGATTATAGTACGGTTCTCGTGTTTGATCCACGCACGTGTATGGATTCCGCACGTCACACGTGTCGATACGCAATCGTTCGGGAGTCAAAAACCGATCCACAGGTATAAAAGGAAGCTTGTAAACCCTAGTCGAGGGGAGGACTTCCTGGAACGATTTTGGAGCAAAAATACACTTTGGGAGCTTAGTTTTCATCGGTAATGATCATTCTTTTCATCAGATCCAAGAGATTGAAGATGAATTCAACCAAATATCAAGCTTTTGACGATCAACCGAGCAAGATGAGTGGCTAATTCTCTATGGTTTCCTCCAGGTGGACAATTCTTGAAAGTGAACTAGGTTTTGTGTTTTAACTTTGTTAAATCCGGTAATCTAAGCATTCGATGCTTGTTACCGGTTGATGTGATTTGGTTGATTTGTAAACGATTGATTTTGCTTAAACCTAGTTTCGATTCTTTCAATTCACGAGAGTTCTAGTAATTGAGATATATTAGATAGGGATTCGGTTTGGTAATCTTCAATTGATAATCGTGTGATAACCTCGCGTTGTTAATCAATCAGAGTACTTAGTCCTTTTTTATCACAAATTCACAATCAGTTAAGTCGGATTATACAGTTATGTCTATGAAATTGTAAACAATCCAGCACAAAGTGCATTTTCTTTGAATCTAAAATCCGGAGGAACCATTGTTCTCTCCCATTGTTTACAACTTTGTATTTTCGTAATTCGCTAGTTAATCAAACAATCAAACCATCAATTGAGTTTTACTTTTCAGCAATAGTTAATCAATACTTAGCATCATAACACTTTCCACAATCCTCCTCTGGTTCGATATCCGACTTATCCTATTTACGTGGTTTAGTTGGTTTTTGCATGTTTTTAACGACAGACATCAGTGTGGTCATGACCAAAACCACTATTCTCTTATTTTAATTTATTTTTGTGAAATAGGAAAAGGAAATATTTAAAAAGGAAATGAAGCCCATGGTTGTCATGGTTTAATCCATGCTAACCATGGTGGATGAGGCAAGAGGGTGGTTTAGCAATTCATTAATAGTCCTACATGGCGATTGAAGACCCAACCATGCCCCCACACCCTTTAGCCTAAGTTGGTTTAGTGTTACTTACTTTTTAAGTTTGGGTCTCCTATATAATAGGTCATTGTCTAATTAAGTAGTTTTTCTATTTATGGAGTCGTATTTTTAGAGTTTTAGGTCAAGATTGAGTTTTTATTATAGCTTCCTTTAAGTTGTTTTAGAGTTACTTGCTTTTTAAGTTTGGGTCTCCTATATAATAGGTCATGGTATGTTTGTGATTCTTAAGAAATTCTCGATTTAATTTATTGTTTATAATGTAGTGTCGGTCAAGGTTTGATCAAATCATGTTTTGGGGATTATGATTTTATCGGTTGTAAGCCATTAATTGGTATTAGAGTAAGGAGTCAGGGTTGATCGACATGCAATGGTAGTCGAGTAAAACTAGCACTTGGTTGGTAGTACTCGGCAGCAAGAGAAGTTGTAGCTGAACAAAAAACCAAGATAGCTTTTTTCGGGGCGGTTTAACCTGGTTGTTGATTGAGTTGTCTTTTTCAGTGGACCATTCTCCTCAAGGAGAAAAATGCAGTGAGGAGCTCGATTTTTTTGGCAAAAAGACAACGGGTGTGTTACAGAAGAAACAAAAAAGTAAGGAAGTAGGGAATTTGTTTGTCGGCCGAAAGACAGATTAGTAGGTGGTTGTTATCTTTGTTGGTGGTTTACAGTAGCGAGTGCATACCAAGGAGGACTGTTAAACAGTGGTAAAACTACGATCAAAAGGGGTTTTAACCATTGGGCCACAAATGAAGTGCAATGACAGATAATCAAGTTCCTATTGTAAAGAATACCTCAGTGTCGTTATGAGGTAACTGAATGAGGAACAAATACCAATCTAAAGAAGAAGAATATGGCGATTGCATACTTGTTTCAAGCTTAGCCGGAAGAACTCATGTTACAAGTTGTTCAGCTTTCAAGAGTTAAGAAAATTTGCGGTTGATTGTTGGAATTAATCATTAAGTTCACAATTGAAACTAAAAGGGTAGTTAAGTCTTTTGAGTTGGGTTATCTATTTAAAAGGGTAGTTAAGTCCTTTTAGTTGGGTTATCTATTAATGGAGTTTTATTTTTTTTATTTTGGAGTAATATTCTTAGAGTTTTGGGTTAAGATCGAGTCTTTATTAGTTTCATTTAACGTTTGTTTAGCGTTACATGGTTTATAATTTTTTTGGTTAAGCAATTTCTAGTTGCATTATTAATAAAATGATGTCGATGAAGGTCTGATAAAATGGTCTTTTAGGGTTCTATTTTGTTTAGTTCTGGGCCACTAAATCATTCATTATATGAGAACCGTTTTCATAGATGAAAACAACTTTGTTACCGTACATGGGTAAAATTGACTTTCTACCCCACTCCATATGTGAAACCAAAAGTGTTCATCACCTCTACGGTCTATAATTATTGGATTATCCTCTTGACAGTGAATCTCTATGAATATAAGATATGTAATATTGATTTCCTCCGCGAGCTTTGAGCTGCAACCAAGTGTGAACCAAAAAAATGACCTCCAACTCCCCATTTTTGGCTCTAGTTCTTCAATATTCTATGAGTTCGAGTTTAATTACTACAACAGTATTGAGTCACCATGATACAACATCAATTTATCATATTGGAAAAGAAAACCTTAGGTTTCAGATGAAGTTTATAACTGTAAGTTAATAGTGATTTTTCTAGTTTAATTTGTTCTATGTGGTGTATATATCTTAATTTGTTCTACGTGGTGTATACATAATGCAAACATGACAAATTTTTGACTACTAAACAAAGGAGTATCACCAACGGCCAATTTCGTTGGCAAAGATGGTCAACGGCGAGAATCCTTTGGTGAACCACCATAAAAATAGTTGTGAGTAATATGGTCTACAACAAAATTAGCGACAAAATTTATCACTACTTTACACACAAATACCAAAAAATCTTGTGTGATCATGATCCTATGTTGTCTACATGGATCTTCCATTCTATCTTGAAGTTGATGTCATTTTGTGTGGGCCTCCATCTTTCTCTACCACTTCTCTTTATTACCTCAATCTTCCTCCATATTTCTCTAGTCCTCCTCTAGCTTTCTCTTTCTATGGTATTCCACCATTTCGTTGTGTAGACTCTCCACCTTCATGTCACATGCCTAGTCTTTTTTAGAACATCGCCACTTCTATGGTTTTTTCTTGTTTAAAGGCACTAAGGGTATAACAACCCTTAAAAATGTCCTAAAATACTCCGTACTCAAAAAACCGAACTCACGTAACATTATTTAACTTGAAAAATGAAAAAAATAAAAATTTGATGTCTGTCGCGGGCCACGACAGACTAAGGGAAACCCTTCGCGGGCCGCAGAGGCCTCATATCTATCCGGACACGTTTAGGGACACGTGTCGTTCATGTGTCACACCTACACTGATGACTAATCAAAGCTAAACCCTAGCTAGAGGGTGTCGTGGGCCGCGACGGGAATAGCTAAGTGTTCTGCGGGCCGTGGACAAGGTCTTAAAACATGTATAAATAGAGCATTCGAGCTGCAGTTCACAATCGTTCAAATCTCTTTCTCTCTCAAACTTTCTAAACAAAAATAATACCCTAAATTCACCAAGCTCTGCCCCTTTGTAAGTGTTTTAACCCCTGATCACTGATTCGATACCCTGTCCGATTGATCTTCAACCCAGCAACGGATGCCAAGGCGCTGCCTGATAAAGGCTATGCTTTGTGACGTGAGGTCGATGTCTCACTCAAATTTAATCCAAATACAACTAGATAACTAGCGGTAAGTGGGTATCAAACACAGGGAGTTTGTGGAATATGCGTTATCTAAATGGTTTATCTGAATGACTAAAGTTAACTAAATTGCAAGAAATATAAATTCAGAGATTTGGTTGATTGATTTTAAGATTGAAAATTAACTAAACTAGATTACGAATCAAAGATTGGGTTTGTGAACAAATTAAGAAAGAGCGACCATCCTAGGTTACCTGTTTTAGTCGACACTAGTGTTTAAGTCTAACTAGAAAGAACCACATAGACATGACTCGTTTGTAGTTACTTGTTTGTGATAAAAGGGAACTAAGTACTCGGATTACAAGAATGCGAGGTTGTTACCCGATGACCAATTAATCAATATCCAGCCCTAATCCCTCCCATGATATCTCGATTGCCAACAACACCAAGAACGTATGGTTTAGACTATGATCAAAACATAAATTAACAATTTACAAACAAGCATCAACACACCATAACAAACAAACAAACATTGCAAGTTTATTACTCTAGAAATTCAAATAAAAACACATGTGTCTCAAACAAACCTTCAACCTAGGATGATCACCAACAAGTTTAGTCGCTCATGGTTTGGTGCATCATCATCACACAAAGTTTAATGTTCATACGAATCAAAACACAAACCGAAATGTTTAGAACCCAAGAACAAAGCCAAATTTCGCCTGAGAACTCCTCCAAAACCGTCCACAAAGATTAGATAACGAAAAGGCACAACCAACCACTATAAAAGTGGGAGTTACACTTTTTACACTAGGCTCCACCATAAGCTACAGTGGGGACCGTAGTTTATGGCAGTCAATATAGTGCTACGGTGGTTAACTTTTGTCTTACGACGACACAATTATGTTTAGAAGCCACCATAGCTTACGGTGGCTACCGTACGCTACAGTGGAGCCCTCTTTCAGCTCCCTTGTTTACTTATTCAAATTCTCATCACTCCTTCTCGTGTCCGCCAGGTACATGCTTCCTTCTAAGCACTTTAACATCACTCTTTTATGCCCATTTATACCTGCAATGTCAAACGCACCGTAGTTATCCTATTCCAACAATTAAACCAATTAAGTGTAAGATATTAAATCCGTTTATAGCACTTAAGGGTTGTCCTACGGACCACCCGTCACTTTGTAAACTACGTTGGGGTTCTGATCTCATGGTGTATTGATAAATTCGAATTTGGGTTATTATACTATCACATGTGCATTGCATATTTATTTAGGAACTTAAGAAAATTCACTAGAAAATATTACGAGGAAGCTTATAGTAAAACGTAAGTTTACAAAGTGAGCCATTCTCTCTTTTTATCAAATTCCTTTCCAAAACCTCAAATGTTTTTCAGTTATACTTACAGGGATTAAGTCTTTGTATTCTACAAATTACTGCCAGTATTATGGGCTTTTGTATACATACTTGATAATCTTTACAATTGGACACGAGTAGCCAATGTGTGATATGACCATAGTCACAGATCCGTCGGGTGACATGTACTTTGGAGAATTTGTTAGATATAAACATTGTAATTATCCTAATATTGTAAAGTTATAACAATTCATTTTTATAAAAATGGAATGAACTCGCCAGTATTTCTTACTGATAAAATGTTTTCGAAACGCGTTTCACCTAACTTGCTGTAAAGCTATTAGAAGTCAGCTATACTGAAGGCTTAAATAAAGTGGCTATCGTTACCTGATTAAAAGAAGAAAATTATGTTTTTCAGCAATTAGGGTTTATCCCTATAATTACATTATGAAGGGTTTTAGCCCATTTATTTAATATAAAAAGTTTGGTGTTTTACAACTCTGAAATTATTTCCTAACTACGATCCTGATGTTTTAATTCCGATGTAAATTTAATAAACACCGATACCACTAGTCAAGCTCGCGGCACCCGCTCTCAGGGTAGTTCAGGGGCTGCGACAGGGGGATCAGATCATCAACAGGTACCAAGTAAGGATCCATGTTAGCACATATTTTACTCATCCTTATTGGTACTTCTCTTATAGTTGACCAAAACAAAAACAAAAAGTAAAGCTTAGTTAATGAAAAAAGATCAAAACATCAGCACTACAAACATAAGGTATCCACGATGAATATGTTAAGTAACAAATATCCTAACATCTTCTCAAGAGTGACAACACACTCGCACACAAACACAACACTAGTGTTTTTAGTCCTCGAAAAAGTAAGACAAAAAAGGTAATAAAGATTGAATTAGTGAAAAATAAAAAGTAAGTTCCAATATCCCCATAACTGAATCTATTAGTCATCCCCGTCAAACTCGTGCACTTCTGTAACACCCCGAAAACGGGTTTGGTAATCAAACCCCGTTAATACTAAAAGACGGGTAAAGTACCGTTAGTGGTAAAAGTAACCCAGTAAATATTAGGATTTAAATAAATAATCCTAATATTAATCAAAAAGCGAATAAGAACTTTCAAGAGAAAATAAAGTTATGAAAGGCCCGAGTTAACGGGACTTAAAATATAACGGGTTATAACTTCCCGAACCTATTAAGTTAACTAGGGATAATTAACCTAGCTACTAGTATGTGGCTAAGTGATAAATGGTAAGTTGTAGCTTCAATTGATCAAAATAAAACATGAGGGACTAATACTTGCCAAATGGGAAACTTGTTTTAATTAAAAAAAAGTAATAACACACAATACACACACTAAGGGTGTGTGTGGAGATCGACCAGAGGAAGCTCCCCATGGAGCCAAACCCTAACCTTCAACAAATCCATCAAATTGAAGGATCAAATGAAGCCCAAATTCACAACCGAGCATAAATTAACGATCACCCGAACAAGAGGATCGTAAGGTATGTAAAATCTTGATGATTAGTGAAGTTGTGAAATATGGATAATCATCCTAATCGTGAATTAGGCATGGATTACAGAAGCTATGGCTAGATTAGTGATGTATACTTGCTTAGGAACGAAACCCTAAGTGAAAATCATACATAACATGCTATGATTTTAAGGATTTGATGAATTAACACACTTAGATAAATGGGTTTTAATGTTATGATGAAATTGATGATATAACTATGCTTAGAATCAACATGCATGATAACGAATAGAAGGTGTTTGATTAAACCATGAATTTGGGTACAAGATCATACTTCTCACGAAATGGGTTTTTGTATGATATAAAAGAATTCATGATAAGATCGTGATGAAGATGTTTGAAATCATGATATCTACTAGTTGATATGTATAATTTGATTTTATTAGGTGTTCGGACGGATGCTAGTGATATGATAAAACGGGTTTTCACTTATAAATGAGAAACCTTAGTTCTTGTGAAAATAAATAAATAAGTTAGATTTAATAATCACTTGAACTAGTTGAGATATTGGAAATATAGTGAACCGGGTAAAAGATTTGTTAGACGGTGGCTTAAAAGAACGCCTACCGGGTGATTAGAGAAAATGCCTAAACTAGTTGATAAACTCGAATATGCATTTAGTATACTAATGGGCATTTGACTTTTAAAAAGTCAAACTGACCTACAATGTGATGAATGATAATTAGATATAGAAATGTGTAAGGTGGAATAATCGTATTAAGTCATGATTAAACTAACCACCTTGTGAATGATGAATAATAGTTGGCGCTTAACAAGCTAGGTGAAGCTTGGGGGAGAAAGCGGGTCAAACGAATCAAGAAGGAAAAGAAAAGTGTAGCTTGGATACGAGGTAAGTAAAACTTACACCTTTTTTGTAGAACACGTGTTTGTTTTATAAACTATGAATGCGAATAATGTAATATCCGAAATAAGGGTTCTGACACGATTGACACAAGTCGGAACGAGTATAAATGATAAAAACCATGGTTTATGGTAAATGGGGCAAATGGGTGAATTTGGAAATCCAAAATCATGCTTTTATTCTAGATTATGTGAATGTTTGGTCTTATAGTCCAAACAGGTCAAATGGTGATGATAATACCATTTGACAATATTGACTAATGAGGTTGTCAAGTCGTATGTTATCAGGAGTGAATAGCAAATTGGATAATTGCGACGCCATAGAATATTGGTTAATTAACGCGAGGTATAAAACGGGTCTATATGTTGACTCGAGCCAGGTACGTATATATATAAATTCATGGTTAAAAATGCAATGTTGGTCAAATACCTTAGCAAAGGGACCTATGTCTTAAAAGGAGGAATTAAGTTCACGAAAATGCCCTTGATAGGTAAATCGGGCAAACGACCTTTAGAGGTCGTTTAGATACTAGTTTTATCATTATGTAACTCATAGACATATGTAAGAGTTGTATGCATAAACCTTGGGGGTCAAATGTCTATGAACGGGTCAATCACGTAAAATGACTATCCTTAAGGTAAAATGATAATCTGTGGGGTAAATTTGGATTATATAGATAGCCACATTAAACCCATCACAAATATAGTTGTGATTGAAGATCGTTGATAAATAATATGGAAATGAGAAGCTAGAAATAAATGAGTAGGAATTATGCGTAAAAGTGCTTAAATGCTCTTAACGGGTAAATTAGACATCTAAATAAGAAAACTGGTTTAAGAATGTATATAAACCCGTGATTTGAATCTATTATGATAAGCAATATGGAAATGATGAGAAATTAGAATCAAACAACATGTTTGTTTGATAAAATCACGAACGGGTCAAAATTTGGTAGAAAGGGTAAAAAGCCAAGGAATTAAAAGTCTTAATTTTTGTTAATTCGGATGTTGGATTTTAACTCCATATGATGAAGGATCAAATTACAATCACGTAGGAAGAAACGGTAGGTCAAACGGACAAATGGATTGAAAGATACGAAAGTTTTCGTGTCAAAAACGGCAAAAAGGAAGGCGCTGATACAGGGGCCACCGTAACTTACGGTACCCACCGTAAGTTACGGTGGGGGCTGAAATCTTTACGCCAGTTCTCTACTGATTTACGGTGGGGACATATTAAATCAGGGGCCACCGTAAGTTACGGTGACCACCGTAAGTTACGGTGGAGGCTGGTTTTGAATCTTTATTTCTAGGATCAAGGGATTAATATGGGGATTTCCTGATTTTTCTTTAACTCGATGTTTCAACCCGTATTTATGTGATTATCAAAACTAACTTTTAAGTTGGTTTTGAACACAGGTGAATGTCGAGAGCCCGTATGAAGATCAAGCGTCGAGCAAGAACCGAACACGCGTTAAATGAAGCTTCCGCAAGTTGTTTCGTCGTTATTCTAAAACATCGAATTAAACCACATTATGTGGTATCACTTAAATTTGTAAAAGTTTTTAATAATCCCGTATTTCCGATGTATATGTAATCATTAATTACATGATTGTTTTCGCAAAATATACGTTAAACCTTGATTTATAAGAACGGGTGTTACAAGTTGGTATCAGAGCCGTGGTTTAAGAGATTCAAGTATGGTGGGAAAACTATGCTTGGACTTAAACCTTATGCTCTTAATAAAGATTGGTGTTCGGTTCGAGGCTTGATCGTAAATCCGGTAAGTGCATGTATGTTAATGGTTTAGCGTATTAAAGTGTTGTAAATAACACATAGGGTTATCGTGTAATACACGTTACCCCAATTAAATGATAGGTATAGCTAACCAAATTTCGTGCGTTGACACATATAGTAGAAAAGCCTTGTATTATGATACGGGCGTTTAGTAAAGTTGACATGGCTAACTTTTGTGAATATCTTAATTGAAGGATGCTTGCATTTAAAGATGACAAGGGTTAAACAAATTACAGATATGATAGAGGAATGGTCTGAAGTATGACAAGAGGAGCATGCTCACCAAGTACTAAATCGCGTAACGACCGCGAACAAGGTTAATGGCAAGGAACGCCCATCGGGGCAAGTATTACCAGGTGCGCGCTTTTAAATATAATCGCACAAATAGCAATATGCAACAAACATGTAGAGAACGATTATTGCATATGTAAATTAGAAACTCGGAAAAACCTGAATAGAATACCTATCCAGGATATTATTTCCAAGAAAAACTAAATAGAGGTGTTACTTACATAGGGCGTGATGTGAAAACTATAAAAAGGTCGTGTGTGTTATGTGTTAATCGCTTACTCTGGCCAAGTAAGTAGTGGCATATGATACCATGAGCTTCTTATAGCGGACACATTTACATCTGATGTAGTAAGGACGGGGTGAATGAGACAAATTAAAAGTACCCAAATGAATCAAATGAGCAAAATATGTGATAATAATGTAAACGCACAGCCGGGTGACGGAAGCGTATTACATTATGATAATGAACCCGAGTGAAGGGACGAAGATTAATGTAAAAGGATTAAGATATGCAACGGGAGGGAGTGTATTTACACTTGAACCCGGAAAAAAATCCAAACATGTAAAATTGCTAAGATATGCATTGGGAGGGGGCGTACTTACACTCGAACCCGGAGAATGCAAATATGACTCTTAACGGGCCGTTTTTGTAAAACGCCAAACCTGAGGACAAAGTCGGAATGTAAAAGTGAAACGAAGTCTTAATGCATACCGGAAGGGTTACAATAATAACGACTTTGGTAAAACACCCGGTTGATGGGTAAGGAGTTAAACACATGAGTAGACCGAGAAACGGGAATTCGCATGGGAAGTCAAAAGACTCGGGTTTTGAGTCATGACAAAAAGACGACAAGATGAAGTAAATAGAAATTTTGATAAATTACGTTCAACTATTTTAAAGTTGAACGGGTCGAACCAAGAATGAAGTTTGACATACATAAGTGATTAATTTTCACGCGACAAGTCAAACGAATTTAATAAAGGAACAACGCTTGCTAAAATAAGTAAGCGCGAACCGAGTAAATGAAAGTGAGAAATATTAATAAACCTAGGCAAAGGATTATAGGCGTTAAAGACATTAAAATAAAAGAACCCGAATAATGGGTTGTAAATAAGTATAATTATGAACCGGGAAACGGTGAGCGTAAAACAAACCAATGTGTAAATAATGTAAGGAGTTATAAAGTCGGAAGATTAGTCCGAAACTAAACGAATGAAGCCTTTGACCACGGTCAAGGTCAACTAAAGCTCAAAAGCGAAAATAAATGATTTCAAATATAACAAGGGGTGTCTTGGAGCTATATATGTACATATATATACATTTGAATATAGACACGAATAAAAGATGATCTACGGGATCATCCTAATCTACGGGGTTAAAAGTAGTGTTAAGATCTACGGGACCAAGAAGACCTTTGGGTCACAAATAGAAAGAAACGAATTGTCGGGGTTTCACCTTAAAAAGGTAAAAAGGTGAAAATCTAAAGAAATAGCCTACGAGGCTAAGTGAAAGAACCTACGGGTCAATAGTATAAGACGAGGAAACTGGTTGTGACTTCCGGCGTAAAATAATAACGGGAGATGAAGTTCGTATAAAAGCGATAGGTTTCGCTAAGTTAACTAAATGGGTCAAAAGCGAAGAGATCATAAAAGGCCGGGTTGGCAATAAGATATACCCTAATGACGGGGAGTATAATGACGGCGACTAATAAGTCTGGCCGGTAAAACCCTTCAAAGTCGGGAGTAGTGTTATGACTTATCCCTTATATAAAGCACCTGTTGAAATAAGACTAACTTGAAGTAAACATAATGAAAGTAAATATAACCGACCGATTAGATGACAACTCGGTCAAATAAATGACAAGAATAAGAAATACAAAATGAAAGTATCGGCCTGCGAGACGATATACATAAAAGGCGTATACGTTTTGAAACCAAAAGCACATTACCCTACTCCCCTGGTAAGAGTATTATGTGCGAGCAATGACCAAGCGATCACCGAAGCTAAGGATCGGATGATCTAATCTAGTAAAGTACGTGAGAAAGGTTACGGGGACGAAACCTCTTTAAGGGGGGCAGACTTGTAACACCCCGAAAACGGGTTTGGTAATCAAACCCCGTTAATACTAAAAGACGGGTAAAGTACCGTTAGTGGTAAAAGTAACCCAGTAAATATTAGGATTTAAATAAATAATCCTAATATTAATCAAAAAGCGAATAAGAACTTTCAAGAGAAAATAAAGGTATGAAAGGCCCGAGTTAACGGGACTTAAAATATAACGGGTTATAACTTCCCGAACCTATTAAGTTAACTAGGGATAATTAACCTAGTTACTAGTATGTGGCTAAGTGATAAATGGTAAGTTGTAGCTTCAATTGATCAAAATAAAATATGAGGGACTAATACTTGCCAAATGGGAAACTTGTTTTAATTAAAAAAAGTAATAACACACAATACACACACTAAGGGTGTGTGTGGAGATCGACCAGAGGAAGCTCCCCATGGAGCCAAACCCTAACCTTCAACAAATCCCTCAAATTGAAGGATCAAATGAAGCCCAAATTCACAACCTAGCGTAAATTAACGATCACCCGAACAAGAGGATCGTAAGGTATGTAAAATCTTGATGATTAGTGAAGTTGTGAAATATGGATAATCATCCTAATCGTGAATTAGGCATGGATTAGAGAAGTTATGGCTAGATTAGTGATGTATACTTGCTTAGGAACGAAACCCTAAGTGAAAATCATACATAACATGCTATGATTTTAAGGATTTGATGAATTAACACACTTAGATAAATGGGTTTTAATGTTATGATGAAATTGACGATATAACTATGCTTAGAATCAACATGCATGATAACGAATAGAAGGTGTTTGATTAAACCATGAATTTGGGTACAAGATCATACTTCTCACGAAATGGGTTTTTGTATGATATAAAAGAATTCATGATAAGTTCGTGATGAAGATGTTTGAAGTCATGATATCTACTAGTTGATATGTAGAATTTGATTTTATTAGGTGTTCGGACGGATGCTAGTGATATGATAAAACGGGTTTTCACTTATAAATGAGAAACCTTAGTTCTTGTGAAAATAAATAAATAAGTTAGATTTAATAATCACTTTAACTAGTTGAGATATTGGAAATATAGTGAACCGGGTAAAAGATTTGTTAGACGGTGGCTTAAAAGAACGCCTACCGGGTGATTAGAGAAAATGCCTAAACTAGTTGATAAACTCGAATATGCATTTAGTATACTAATGGGCATTTGACTTTTAAAAAGTCAAACTGACCTACAATGTGATTAGAGAAAATGCCTAAACTAGTTGATAAACTCGAATGATAATTAGATATAGAAATGTGTAAGGTGGAATAATCGTATTAAGTCATGATTAAACTAACCACCTTGTGAATGATGAATAATAGTTGGCGCTTAACAAGCTAGGTGAAGCTTGGGGGAGAAAGCGGGTTAAACGAATCAAGAAGGAAAAGAAAAGTGTAGCTTGGATACGAGGTAAGTAAAACTTACACCTTTTTTGTAGAACACGTGTTTGTTTTATAAACTATGAATGCGAATAATGTAATATCCGAAATATGGGTTCCGACACGATTGACACAAGTCGGAACGAGTATAAATGATAAAAACCATGGTTTATGGTAAATGGGGCAAATGGGTGAATTTGAAAATTCAAAATCATGCTTTTATTCTAGATTATGTGAATGTTTGGTCTTATAGTCCAAACGGGTCAAATGGTGATGATAATACCATTTGACAATATTGACTAATGAGGTTGTCAAGTCGTATGTTATCAGGAGTGAATAGCAAATTGGATAATAGCGACGCCATAGAATATTGGTTAATTAACGCGAGGTATAAAACGGGTCTATATGTTGACTCGAGCCAGGTACGTATATATATAAATTCATGGTTAAAAATGCAATGTTGGTCAAATATCTTAGCAAAGGGACCTATGTCTTAAAAGGAGGAATTAAGTTGACGAAAATGCCCTTGATAGGTAAATCGGGCAAACGACCTTTAGAGGTCGTTTAGATACTAGTTTTATCATTATGTAACTCGTAGACATATGTAAGAGTTGTATGCATAAACCTTGGGGGTCAAATGTCTATGAACGGGTCAATCACGTAAAATGACTATCCTTAAGGTAAAATGATAATCTGAGGGGTAAAATTTGGATTATATAGATAGCCACATTAAGCCCATCACAAATATAGTTGTGATGGAAGATCGTTGATAAATAATATGGAAATGAGAAGCTAGAAATAAATGAGTAGGAATTATGCGTAAAAGTGCTTAAATGCCCTTAACGGGTCAATTAGACATCTAAATAAGAAAACTGGTTTAAGAATGTATATAAACCCGTGATTTGAATCTAATATGATAAGCAATATGGAAATGATGAGAAATTAGAATCAAACAACATGTTTGTTTGATAAAATCGCGAACGGGTCAAAATTTGGTAGAAAGGGTAAAAAGCCAAAGACTTAAAAGTCTTAATTTTTGTTAATTCGGATGTTGGATTTTAACTCCATATGTTGAAGGATCAAATTACAATCACGTAGGAAGAAACGGTAGGTCAAACGGACAAACGGATTGAAAGATACGAAAGTTTTCGTGTCAAAAACGGCAAAAAGGAAGGGGCTGATACAGGGGCCACCGTAACTTACGGTACCCACCGTAAGTTACGGTGGGGGCTGAAATCTTTACGCCAGTTCTCTACTGATTTACGGTGGGGACATATTAAATCAGGGGCCACCGTAACTTACGGTGGAGGCTGGATTTGAATCCTTGTTTCTAGGATCAAGGGATTAATATGGGGATTTCCTGATTTTTCTTTAACTCGATGTTTCAACCCGTATTTATGTGATTATCAAAACTAACTTTTAAGTTGGTTTTGAACACAGGTGAATGTCGAGAGCCCGGATGAAGATCAAGCGTCGAGCAAGAACCGAACACGCGTTAAATGAAGCTTCCGCAAGTTGTTTCGTCGTTATTCTAAAACGGCGAATTAAACCATATTATGTGGTATCACTTTAATTTGTAAAAGTTTTTAATAATCCCGTATTTCCGATGTATATGTAATCATTAATTACATGATTGTTTTCGCAAAATATACGTTAAACCTTGATTTATAAGAACGGGTGTTACAACTTCCCCACCTTCAAAATGCCAAGGAAGATCCCCATGAAGATTGACCCCATGACCCAAAGGAGTTTCCAATGGGGTCTGCTCTCATTTTTGATAATTAAAAATGTGAATATTATCCAAACTAAACAAATCATCGGCCAATTAATCACCATCCCCGTCTAGCGAAGCTGCTACTACCATCCCCGAACAACTAAAATACATAACCGTGACCGGCACGTAAACCGGTGCATCGGAACCAACCGTAAATCTGACACTAAGGCAATACTCACCACCATACTGTTAGGCTATAAATCAGTTCTCGGATGAAGATTCACTTCCGAGAATGAGATATAGCGATTAGCGACCCATACACTGTTTTCAGTAATTAACCGAACATTAACAAATACCTGGATCAGTGTAGCTTGCAAACCTATACATAGATTGTGCGTGATTACTGTGACATAATTATCGATTTTCATTACCCTGTTTTGAAAATTGTTTTACTGTGTTACATGGGATGCATTGCATGTTACATACATATATACTTGCAAGTGAGAACACGATTTGATGTGAATTGTCAGAGTGAACAGTACACAAAAAGTCCACACAGACCCAAGTGATTAACTGTAGGCCTGTGAATGTGTAAATAGTACTATTGGTTCGACAAACTCAATGGCGATGGCCCAGAACGCCATGAGATACACCACAATTGCACATGTTCATACATAGGCTATGGAGTGCTAGCCATAGCTACACAGGCTCAGTGACGTGGTGGATGTAGATCACGATACCCTTGTGGGGTTAGGATAATTACATCAAATGTGCTAAACTCGATTTGTGTATACACTGATTCGATACAAACAAAACTTGTGAAACTCACAAACTAATTGTAGTTGGCCTTTCAAAAGTTTAACATGTTTTTTGGATAGCTTGAGACCTGTGTGATGCCTGGGTTTGATGTTCAAGATGTGCTTTATAGATGAATGAGTAAACTTCCTTTTTTCTCCCTGTGGTTTGGTCACTTTAACGGTTTTGCCCCAAACCTTTAAAAATAGCCATTTTCCTCCAATAGTTTGCTATGGTTTTTTCATTTTGCTCCCCGCCTCTAATTGCATCCAAATTGTCTGTTTTTCCATTTTGCTCTCCGCATGGAGCAAAATGGAAAACCATAGCAAACTATTGGAGGAACATGTCTATTTTTAAAGGCTTGGGGCAAAACCGTTAAAGTGACCAAACCACATGGAGCAAAACGGAAGTTTACTTTAGATGAATACATGTATTGAAGCATGTTGTTTAGAAGATTAACGTGATTCGAAGGAACATGGCGTTGTAGCATACATGTAGTATGTAATCAACAGTGTAATCTAAAGTAGTGTAATCTAATTATAATTAGGATAAATTACACTTTTCGTCCTTTACGTTTGTATCAGTTTGCAATGGATAGCCTTTAACTTCAATAATTACAGTCACAATCCTTTATTTAGAAAACTCATCACACCTTTCGTCCTTTACCACTAACATGGTTAAAATTTTCAGTTAAATCCTACCACATAAGGGTAGTTTAGTCTTTTTAACAATTTAATTAAATAAAAATTTGAAACAAAGCTTTATTGTTTACCATCACCCCCTCGATCTCTCTCTCAACTCACACTCTCCCCCTCACCCCTCTTTAAATTCTCTGGAAATAAAACCATTACGCTGACCACCACTAACCACCACCAAATCTAGCGGATATATCCAAAACCGACAACCACTACAAAACACCACCAAATTTAGCTCAAATCCGACAACCACCGTCTGTAACCACCACCAAACACCCCCAAATCTGGCTCACAAAATTGGGTTTTGCATATCAATCAAAGAACAAACACTGCTCATCAGTCACCACCATCAACACATAGTTTTGAACACATATACGGAACCAGTGGGCATTGAGTAAGAGGTACCGAAATTTGTGAAATCAGTATTACATAAAGTTTTACAAGTAAGATAATAGAAGTACTTATCAAACAATAAGACTGGTCAAATAAACCCCAATCCTCCATCACATCTACACCATTGCTTAACCCATAATATTCAAACTCACCCCTTTTACAATCCCATTGTTGCCTCTGATCTTGATCTCGTTGCTGCATTAACAGTGACACTTCCGGTTCCACCACCGACGAGAATCAGCACAGGCGGCGACATCCCTTACAGAAGGACACCGCCTTTGGTCCAGTAGCGGTGACATCCCTTACAGAAGAACCGCGACTGGGAAAGGTTGTAGTTGTTGTAGTAACAGCAGCAGGTTCCGAAACGGGAGGCGGTGGAGTGGTGGTTGAATGCTGGAACTTTGGATTCGAATAGATATGAAATCGAAGATTGAGATGTTGAATTGAGGATTGTGGTGAAGATTGTATGGTGATTTGAGTGAAGAAAGTTAGGGTTTTTGGTTTGGAGAAGACAAAAGATGAATCTGGTGGTAACACAAGAAGCCATTGATGGAAATTGATGAAGATTGATTTGAGGTAGGGTTTTATAGTGTTATAGGTTTGCGGAAGATGATGTTGTATGTATGTAATTTTTTCTTTTTGATTTTATTTGTTAAGAAACATTTAAAATAAAAGAGTGAAATGACCAGAATACCCTTGACATAATAGACTTAATTGAAATTTTTAACCATGTTAGTGGTAAAGGACGAAAGGTGTGATGAGTTTTCTAAATAAAGGACTGTGACTGTAATTATTGAAGTTAAAGGCTATCCATTGCAAACTAATACAAACATAAAGGACGAAAAGTGTAATTTATCCTTATAATTAAATGACAATATAATATTTTTATAAACAATGTGCTTATACCAGAGGTGTCTATTGCAACCCATTTTTACTTCCACTGCTAGTGTAGATGTGCCAAACCCAATACCTTTTTTTATATAAATATGATTCAGATTGGATGTGTTTTTGTGAAATCGAAATCAGGTGTCATTACAACAAACAAGCCAGCTCAGTTGGTTGGCACGTTGTGTATTTACTACGGTGGGCAGGGTTTGAGTCTCGCGCCACCTGGTTTCAGTCTTTTTTTTTTTGGTTCATTTAAGTTTTTAAAATGTCACACTTTGTCCCTCTACTATATCAACTATAGCAACAAGGCTTAAACCTAATAACTAACCTACTTAGTGGTTTTCTTTTATTTTATAGTTTCTATTAATTATAAAAGCAACCCTTGGAGGGTTACCTGTTAGGTACCCCAGCCTCCTACTTAATAAGTGATTCTTTATCACGAAAATCATATCACTTCATATCATATAAACATTGCAAGATGATACACTGAGAAACAACTACTAGAAACGAGGAGTTGCCTTGACTAGTAAGGAGACCTTTTATGCAATTTGATGCTTAATAAGTGATTCATTATCATGCAAATCATATCATTATAAACATTGCAAGATGATAAACTGAGAAACAACAGCTAGAAACGTGGAGTTGCCTTGACTAGTAAAGGAGACCTTTTATGCAATGTGATGCTATTTGTCTCACTCATGTCCAAATCTTTGTCTTTGACTCCATCCGGCAACGAGAGATCGAATTTGTATATGACATTTGCCAAAGCAAGTTCGTACATAACTATAGCAAACTGAACACCAGGGCAACCTCTTCGTCCAGCACCAAATGGAAGTAGCTCAAAGTGAAGCCCTTTATAATCAATAGAGCTATTCAAGAACCTCTCTGGCCTAAATTCATCGGGTTCTTCCCAAAGGGTAGGATCTCTTCCTATAGCCCAAGCATTGACAATCGTTTGTGTGCCTGCTGGAATGTCATACCCCATTACTTTCACATCTTGCATTGATTCTCTCGGAATTAGTAGTGGGATTGGAGGATACAAGCGCAATGTTTCTTTGATGGTGGCTTTAAGATACTCCATTTTCTCCAAATCAGTTTCATAAATCATAGATCTTCCTTGAGCTACTTCGGTTACCTCTTGTTGTAGCTTTTTCATTACTCTTGGGTGTCTTATGAGCTCGCTAATTGACCACACTAAACTTCCATATGTAGTATCGGTTCCAGCAGCAAATACATCCTATATGTATCAGATGCATTTGTGCATAACTTTTTTATTAACCACAAAAAAAAAACCATGTACTATGAAAATAAAAACACACACAAGATCCCAGACACACACTCTGCAATGCGAACATTGTGGATTTAAAATAAAAGCATGAGTTTTGCACATATTCTAGTAATTTGTATACAAAAGAATTAGTAGCCGAGAAGAAATATAAATTACAATGTCATATGTATATTTAACATACGCAAAGCTAATGAAATTTTGAATACTTTTTTACCTTTAAAATATATTTAATATATGCATGACCAGGACAAATTATATAAGGATAGCAAAGTCAAAGAAGGTGGAAAAGCATACGAAAACTTGTGAGAATAATCAGCATGCCTTTGTCTCCCCTGGCGCAACTCCTTGGCCAAAACGTGGTAAAAATGGGACAGGGACAAATACTGTAATTGGGTTTTTATTTTTTTAATAGCAGAGACCACAGTACTCTTCTAATCTATATCGATACCACTTCTCGTTAATAAAAAGATTAGAACTCTACTACTTTACGAGAGAGACACAAATATCTAATTCGACAAATACCTTTGATCAACCTTATTACTTTTTACCATACACACAAAGATTTCGGATAGGGACCGCTTTTTGCTAGGTTAAGTCAATTTCACATAATTCATATAATTTTTATCATTTAAAGTTATATTGTTAGGTTTAGTTATATCTTTAATTCAAAACAAATATTTCATACCACAATTTCTTTTTTCAGATACGTACAAATATGATAAATATGGACAGCTTTTAACATAAGTCATGTTCACTTCAGTTATTAATTATAACTGGTGAAATTACTATTTATAGGGATGCTTTTTAATAGATACGTCACATAAGTCATGTTCAGTAATTAATTATAACTAGTGAAATTACTATTTATAGGGATGTTTTTTAATAGATACGTACAAATATCATAAACATGGACAAATTTTAATATGAGTCATGTTTAATTATTAACTAGCCCACCCAGTGTGGTTTGTCTATAAATTGTGCTCCTTCTCCCTTCCCCTTTCAAATGTGGGGTTTTGATTGGCTTCCTCACCTGCAACATTAGCTCCACAAGAGCCTCCCCATAAACGTCCGCAGTTACACTCACTTTGGGACCCTTTTAGCTCCCCCTTTTGATGCCCACGGGGTGGAGGTGGGGCGCCATCAGGGTGTTATAGGCTGATGTGGAGGTGGGAGGTCACTCCGCACCACCCACCCTTATATATATATAGGATTAGGTTCAAACGTGAACAAAATCCCAAGAGTGAACTGCGTGAACTGATCTGTACCCTTGATTTTTATGATCTTGAGATTAAAGTGAGTGGCATGATGGTAATTATTTGGTTAATTTTTTTCATTTAATTAAATACAAAAAGGGTATATGTGTAATTTCAATCTTAATTTGATTGCATAAATCTCTCACAAATCAAGTAATCAATTATCCTCTTAAATTGATTGCATAAATCTCTCACAAATCAAATCAAGGATTAGGAAAGATGTAACTTAATTCAATTATTAAAATAATTATTTGTTTAAATGCGATGTACACATGTGTATTCTGATTTTGCCCTCTTTTTAATGCGATGTACACATGTGTATATCGTCTGTTTTTGTGATATCTCAGAATTTTTTTTGTATTGAATGTTGATGTACACCTGTGAATTACTGTACACATATGTACGATGCTGAGTACACATGTGGACTGTTCTATTTATATCCAAGTACACATGTGTATACCGTTGAAATATGAAGGTTACGTGGGTTTTAAAAATCAAAATTTGAATTCTAGTGATGAAATCTGAAATAAAAATTAAAATTGAAATATGGTGATTTGTTGTTTGTTTTGATAATTATCTTATTAATAAATAAACATAATGTGGATAATGAATTTAAATTAGGAAAGATGTAACTTAATTCAATTATTAAAATAACGATTTAAATCTAATTTTTTATATAATTACAATCATACCCTTAACAACTAAAAAGGAAATCAAGGGTCCATATATGTTCACGCAGTTCACTCTTGGGAGGTTGTTCACGCTGGAACCCTACCCTATATATATATATATATATATATATATATGGTGGAGTTCTAGAGCGAACACTAGTGTATTTGCGAACTGAGTTAACAAATTCTGGTCATTGATCTACACACGTGTATGGCCAGGATCTCATCATCAAATCGTAAAATACACTAGTGTATTTCATCATCAAATTCTAGCCATTGATCTACACACAATCATGGCCAGGATTAGTTCGCTAAGTTCGCAAACTACACTAGTGTTCACTCTTGAACCCAACCATATATATATAGAAAAAATATATCGTACAATATGTCTTAACGTACGCTGCGTACGGGATGGTAAAATCGCACATTATGTTACCAAAAATGAAATCACATGTTGTAAAAAACCAAATATCACATGTTATATAAGAAAGTTCGCATGTTAAAAAAATAAATTCGTATGTTAAAAAAGAAAACAAAATCGCATGTTGATACTGTATCTCATACGCAGCGTACGTTAAGGCAATTTGTACAATAACGGACCTATATATATATATATATATATATATGTGTGTGTGTAATGATAATTAATATCATTATTTTTATTATTAGACCATGAACAATAAGAAACGTCAAAAAACTATAAAACGTGTCTAGTTAGCTGACACATTATAAAAACACGTACTTTTCAAAACAAATATTTCTTACCACAATTTGTTTTTTTCAAATATCATAAATATAGACAGCTTTTTAGAAGTTATGAGTCATGTTCAATTATTAATTATAACCATAGAAATTACTATTCATATTCATAGGGATGCTTTTCTTAATAATAATAACTAGGTTTTTAATCTGTCGCGTGTTACGGCGAAACATAGCAAATGATAATGTAAAACACACGTTATTTGAAAATATAGCATGTTGTTTAGAAAGTCAAACCGTTAGAATCAGTTTAGTTTATCATCGTATCATTTTACGATACCAAATAAATACTTTATTTTTGAATATAAATTCGTTATTAATAAAACTTAAACTAATCGAGGGCAAAAATTAAGCACAACAAAGTACTTAAGTTTAAAAAAAAAATTAACTAACGTAAGTTATTAAAGAAATATCAAATTAATTGCTAAAGTAAAGATGATTTTAAAAAATAAAAAAGAATTATTAAAAACAAAATAAATGATAAAGAAAATATGGTTTTAGAAAACGAAAAAAAATACGTTAAAAGATAAAAGTAAATAGAAAAAAAACATGTTAAAAGTTAAAAGTAAATATTAAAATTAATATATTGATATGATAAAATATTAAAAAGCTATATATTATTTTAAATTTGAAATTACTATTCATGATCCTTCGAAAACTATATATATAAAATATAATAGTGTGCCCCCCCCCCCCCACGCTATGCGGCGGGATCTCAGTCCATAGTGATTTGGTTTGCCACAATATTAACATTCGCTATATCTATCAAAAGATAAAGCCCAAAAATAAATCACTAATATGTCCAAAAGATATCAACATATGATTTATATCAATCAATTTACATCGATCGAAAACAATAAAATTGGAATGGGTAACGTTTCCACTAATACCGATACTACGGGTATCTATGTTGTTCGATCAAAACTGATTCGATTAATCACAATACTGGTTAACACAAAATCTATATCAGAATGTCAAGCAATATAAAATAAGCACAACTATGTATTTAAATTTCTAAAACTTATTGAGCACAAACTATTAGATGAATATCAATCAAAGAAAATATTATCAACTATAAGATCAAGTAAATATTATTAAGAAAGGAAAAAAATATAAAAAACAAAATTTCTCATTGGCTTAAAGAAAATATTATTAACAAAAAAAGGAAAAAGAATATTAAAAAATAAAAAGTTTTGGCAAAGCACTATTCATGCAAAGTTTGTATTAATATATATATATATATATATATAATATATAATTATAATGGTAATTAATAATTGAATCCAAAATTAAAATCATTTTTTCCACATAATTTTCAAACATGCAAGATTGTAACATAAAAAATCATTTTTCCACAAAATTAACTCAACCATTTTCTTCCTTATTCATGTTCATGAGCGCGATATACATCACGAAATTAGTCACCATCGTAAAACACAACGGCCGTGATGGGTGGTTTCACAGGGGCACCCCGACCACCCTTTGTAGAGAGGTGCATATATTTATAATCACAACTCTTTAATCAAAAGAAGAGGAAAACAATCCTTACCAAAATGATAGCTTTAATTACATCCCTTTGAAGATCAAAGCCAATTGCATTATCTCTTTGTATATCCAATAAGACGTCAACCAAGTCTTGATCAGTATGATCATCCCCTTTTCTTCTTTTATCTAAATGTTCTTTAACAACACCTTCAAGAAATTCATCAAATTCCTTAGCAACTTTACTCGCTTTGTCTTCTAGACCACTCAATCGGTCAATCCAAGACAACCATGGAATATAATTCCCAATGCATAAAGCGCCGAGCACATGCACAAACTGCGCCAACAAATCTGTGAATTTTAACCCTTCGTATGACCTCCCTAGGGAGACCTTACAAACTATGTTATTAACAAGCCAAAATATTAACTCACTTAAGTCAATTATAGAACCATGACTTTTCTCAATGGTTTCAATCATAAGACCTATCTCTTTTTCCCTCACATGGCAGAATGAGTGGACTCGTGAAGTATTTAGAAGGTGGACTACTGCAATACTCTTCACCTGCCTCCAAAACTCTCCATACGGAGAAAATGTTATGTCGCTTGAGCCATAAATAAGCATGTCGGGAATTCTTAACTTTGGTCGACTGGCAAACTTTAAATCGTGTGTTTTCATGATCTCTTTGGCTGCTTCAGTGGAAGACGCTACCAGTGTGGGTACACTGCCAAATTGCATCAACATAAGTGAACCATGTTTTTGGGACATGGCCCGAAGGGAGCGGTGAGGGCTCGACCCTAGTTGGTGAAGGTTTCCGATGATCGGTAGCTTTGGTGGAGATGGTGGTAACTTTTTCTTGATCTTTAATCGGAATGAAATCCATTTGAAACTGATAAAAGTTATTAAGATGAATGCAAAAAGGAAGTAGGTTTGTAACAAAGAAAACATTGCCTTTTTTTGGCCACAAGATTGACAAGGATAATATGTTGATATGCTTAGTGTAATGACCAGATATACATAGAAGTCTATAATCTCAATAGACAACGACGCATCATTATATATTTAACTAATTAGTTTCACAATATATGTGCTACCTATATATATGATAAGGTTTTTTAATCCATTTTTAAAATTTTATTGTTGAAAAAAAGATAATGAAGAAACAATATCCTGAAAATTAAATATTATCAACCGTCTGGATGTGACATGTCAACCATTGTGGTATCACGTTCTCTCTACCCATCTTAAATTTTCAAATTAAATATAAAATATAAATTATGTGTTTTTTTTTTTTTGAATGGCTAAACTTGCATGTCATGGGAATTGAACCCATAACCTCCACCTATTTTACACACTAGTTGATGCCCCGCCCGCGTTGCGGGGCGATGGCCGAATAATGAGCGAGTGTTAGACAGCTCATTGACACGAAAAACAATTAAATCGAGTCAACCAATTGAAACAAAACACTTTTATAGTTAAAAAAAAAAAACTAAAATGTAAGACCCTAATTCGTACATGGCAAAAGTCGCAGCGGAAACACGAACCATAAAATTTCTTTCTTTATAAATACCTCAACTTATTTAAACTTTAACTTTAACATAACTCTTATTCATAAATCCGTCATCCTCTTATCTATTAATTAAAAACATAGCTTATGTTTTCTACATTTTACATTCCACGTCCCCGCACAATCTCTCTAGTGACTCGATCTTCGACCTCTATTCCTTGTGATAATCGCCTGTGATCCGTACAACTTGCACTCACCACATACATTCAAAACATTAGCACACATTATATAACCAAGATCATTCGCGTACACTTCCCATTTCGATCTTTAAGAAACTTTAAGCATCTCATCTGCGTATCCATTTCCTGGTGAGGCTTCCATAACGTACCTGCATTACTTTTCATTCTCAAGGTACACCATTAATAACGTTAACGCTCAACGTGTCAAATTCATGCCTACATATGTACTTACATACATACATACACATCTACATACGTACCTACCATCCCTACAACTTTACATATGTGCATACAATCATTCATGACTTTATACATACCTACATACACAACTACATACATACATACCTTTCCTACATCTTTACATACATGTATACACTCATACACATCTTTATACATACATACATACGTACATACCTCTCCTACATCTTTACATACATGCGTACACTCATACATATTCTTATACATACGTACATACACATCTACATACGTACATACCCTTCCTACATCGTTACAAACATGCATACACTCGTACATATCTTTATACATACATACATACATATCTACATACGTACCTACCTCTCCTACATCTTTACATACATGCGTACACTCATACATATTCTTATACATACGTACATACACATCTACATACGTACATACCCTTCCTACATCGTTACAAACATGCATACACTCGTACATATCTTTATACATACATATCTACATACGTACATACCTTAACAAACACGTATTAGATCACGTGTACCTCCTACATAATCATTCATTATTTACATGGGTCTTAGACTTAGCTTTATAACCCATAAACATCTAAGGAACCATCAAAATCATGTTTGGAAGGTCCGCCGTAGTCCACGGATAACAAACCGAAGCCTACGATACATAAATCAACTTAGAAACAAGATTTCAGCTTTTTAGACTTGGGGAGGTCGTCGGCGACGACCCTAGGGCCCGTCGGCGACGGCCCGTAGTTTTTCCCGTCGCCAAAAACCCCGTAGACAGGAAGATAACCCGTCGGAGAAAAACTGACTTTCCCTTGCCCGTCGGCGACGGCCTCTCTAAATTGCATTTTCCTGCAGATTCGTTTCGTCGACCGTACGCACTAAAACGCGCGTAACTTTTGAACCGTTTACCCGTTTAACCTCCCGTTTCTTCCTACATGCTTGTAAATTCACATTCTATCATATAAACTTAAAATCCCACATCCGGATTAACGAAATTCTTATCTTACGCCTTATCGACTTATTATCACATTCCAATTATTTGACCCATTATGGGTATTTGCGCATTAATTGGTTTATGACATACCAAGACCATACTCTTCACTTCCATACTTGCTCAAAACATTATACTCATCAAATAACTTGTTCCTAAACTACTTGTTAAGATCGTTTGCCCAAAATACCCATCAAGGGCATTTTGGTCAACTTTAAATTCCATCCTTTACGACATAAGATTACGTCACATATTTGACCTCAACCATCATGTTTAGTAAATTAAAACACCATATCACCTATCCGAACATAAGAAGTGATTATAGAAATCACTTACCTTATGCGTCCGCGCTCGTATCCGATTCCTTGCCTCATCTTGACCCGTTAACACCTCCTACTTGAGTCCGTCGCGACGTGATTCCTATACTTTCATTTCATCGAAACCACGCTCTTATTAGCATACTCATTTGTACATGTAACATTCATATCATTCGCATAATTCACACTTAACTTGCCTTAGTCATTTCTAACAAGCATTAAAATACATAATCAACTTCATATAATCATATCCGTATACGTTAAACTCATATAACTCATCATGTCATTACATTTAACACGGATTGCTATAACATGTACCATACGACTTCCCATCAACCTACATTTACGACAATGAGTCAAATCATGTTTCTTATACTTAGTTGACTTTCAAAAGTCAACTATTAACCATACTCAACTATCGACTTATCATCGAATACCCGTAACATCATAATCGACTATACGTACGACACTATATACATTTCATCATACACTTGATGTGAGTACTACCTTTTAAGCATAACGTACAACTATTTCATGCACGATTCTTCTAAACTCATACATAACCCATCAAAACCAACTACTAATCATCATGTATCATTCCAAATGAACATTAAACATAACATCATCATATTCCTATACTTTCATCTAACAATAATTCATCATACCCACATAATACATCAATCTTTCAACAAGACTTAAACATAGGAGGTGATTCTAGTCATCATCTTCACCCTAACTAACGGGTGTCACCTCTAAACATCAAATTAACGCAAACCATTCATAACCCATGTTCTATATGATGATTATAACACATACCAATGCTCAATTTCACTTAAACTCATGGATTAAAACATAACCCACTTTACACATGATCACCAATCTTAGATTTTCGACATACCTTATGATCCCCTCGTGTTGGAGATCATTAATCCATGCTCGGTTATGGATTTGAGCTTCATCTTGCCTTCCGATTTGAGCATAAAGATGGAACTAGGGTTTGAGGCTCCATGGGAGCCTCCTGCTCTCTTTCTCGAACACACGTATGTGTGTGTTTGTGTGTGTTAGATATTTTATAACTTAACTTTCATTTGTTCCATTTTAGCCCCTCGGGTTTACTTTTAAAACATAACTGACACTACCTTAATCATTTAAGACTTTTGACCATACCCTTAACTAGGTTAAATAGCCTAGTTATTTATTTCCTGACGTGTCACATAATAACATCCAACAAACATTAACATTCAGATTTTGGGGCGTTACATAAAACAATGGCAATATTGTAATTTTTAACTGAGGGAAAGTTGTATTTTTTGACTGAGGTAAAATCGTAATTTGCCAAAAGCTAAAGTAATGGCAGTACCGTAAATTTGAACCAGGGGCAAAGTTGTAAATTTTCACAAGGGCAAATTCGTAATTTTGAACTTGGGGTAACAGCGTAATATAAATTTGAACTAAGGGTACAATCGTAATTTTAAGCTGGCGGCAAAAGCACAATTTTATTTTGAACCGAGGGCAAAATCGTAATTTTGAGTTGGGGTCAAAAACATAAATTTATTTTGAACTGTGGAAAAAACGTAATTTTGAATTGAGAGCGAAATCACAATTTTTTAAACGGTGAAAAATCACATTTTTGAACAGAGGGCAAAATCGTAATTTTTAGCTGGGTGCAAAAACAGAATTTTATTTTGAACTGGGGGCGAAAAGGTAATTCTTAGTTGAGGGCAAAACGACAATTTTATTTTGAATGGGGGAAAAAATCGTAATTTTGAGCTGGGGACAAAACCGTAATTTTATTTTGAGCTGGGAGCAAAACCGTACTTTTAAATAGGGGCAAAAACGTAATTTTAAAATTGATATAAAATAATAAATTGGTTGGCCCAATGGGGGAGTGCAAGGCAAAGTCGTAATTTTGAACTGAGGGCAAGATCGTAATTTTGAGATGGGGAAAAAAGCGTAATTTTATTTTGAGTTTGGGGCAAAAACGTAATTTGAAAATGGATATAAAATAATAAACGTGTTGGTCTAATGGGGGAGTGCCAGGCAGCTGCCTGGCACTATTCCCCCGATTGGTAAATGTATAGATAGGAAATGAGTCAAATTTTGGTTGAGTGTTCAAACTAAATAAAAATGACGTGTTTTAATATATATAATAATGAGTCAAATTTTGGTTGAGTGTAAAACTTTGAGAAACGATTATAGTATTTGGTGATCATCTTAATTTTGATTAGAAGGGTTAGAATAATAGACCATACGGAGACGCATTTAGCAATGAAATGTTTTACACAGCGTCGCTAGTTGAGCCAAGTAAACATTTTTTTTCAAAAAGGGTTGCAATTCGGAGAAAAGCAACGTCTCTTTGAAGGGCGCAAAATGATCGAGTGTGCTCATTAATTGATGTAATTTTCTTTTTTTTTTTTAAACAAGAACTCACACACTACTTGAAAACTGTTATTATTTCTACCAAAATTTTCTACGCTTTTCTTGCGAACGAAAATGCCGACACTTTTCCTATGAAATTCTGACAGATTTCCGACGAAATCAGTTTTCATTTTAATCATTTGTCGGAAATTCGTAGAAATCGGTAGGTGTCTAAGGTAGTATGATTAATCATCAGTATGAAATGCGTAGAAATCCAATTTATCATAAAAAATTCACAATAAAATGAAATTAATGATATTAAAAGATAAAGTTTTATTATTTATAAAAATATGTGTTATTTTTAAGTTTGTTTTATCATAGATTCGACATAATTTATAAATATCCACCTGTTTCGGTTTCGGTGTCTAAGGTATTATGGAAGCAATTATGTAAGGTAAGGGAGTTACTTGCTATTATTACTATTTTTTTATATATACTTATTGCTCTATATATGTGTGGTTTATATTGTACTTGGCACATAGTCATAACTCATAAACACACACACACACACACACATATATATATATATATATATTGTTTTCAGGGTTGGAACACCGAAAAATGGCTAAATAAGTCAGAGAGCGGAAGAACAAAACGCGCTAGCAAGGGTAGTGGTGATGGAATATCCTGACATACCGACTGATCCATAGGGTTTGACGAGCATCACATCCGTTTGGTAAGCTAATCATATTTATATAAATTAATAAAAAAGTTGGGCCTAAAAATATAATTGGTTGTACTCAAATGTATTATGAAATTGCTTTTAGGAAAGAAAATATGGTCGAAAAGTAACCTGGATTGAAGTTTATTTCGATACTCATCTCAAAAAGGAAAGCAAAAAAGAAGTATTTGGCCGGAGAGCTAGACATTAATAGTGTAAGTGCAGCTCTTGCCGGGTAATCCTTTTTGTAATCCTTCAAAAATGTGTGCACATTCTAAAGAGGGAGACTATGTGTTAGTGAGAAAAAGCTAGGGTTTAGATCTTTGTGATCTAATCCAGCTTGTAGAAGATATATACTCGTTCGGTAATGTAAATCTATTTTGATTGTAATGAATGAAAGAGTTTCTCCTACATCATCTTCTCCATCTTCTATGTTTATGATTGTTTCACGTCTTGTTCAAATGCAATGTTGATGTTCGCCATCGATCCAGTTCTTTTTCAGGTGGTACCAGAGCATGGTTACCGATTCGGAATGGTCTAACCGCCTTCTGAATCACCATTGGTCTTGATTTGATGTTTGTTTCCGTCAAACATCATGAAGACGTGATTTTTCTACAGAAAAATTGAAGATATTTGGGTGTCTTTGGTTCACATATGAAGAAAATCGAGCTGTTTTAGAGAAGAATTGTTGGGTTTTTGTTAGATCTACGTTTTTTTATCCATTTTGGCTTTGTCTGGATTTCTGTAAGTTGTTAAATGTTCTGAATTTGTTGTATTCCGAATTTAGCTTCCAAGTTTATTTGTGACCTTTATGTGACGTCACGCATTGGTAGATAACCCGGAAAAGGATCCACAAATCCGGACTAGACTCTTTGTCCGTGCTTTGTTCATGTCCGATTTTGTTAGATACAGTTGATTTGTCTGCATTTGAGGTTTTACCCACTCCGAATTTAAGGTTTTAACTTGTCCGAATTTAAGGTATTTGATTGGGTCTGAATTTGTTAGATCAAATTATGTGTCCGAGTTTGTGATTTACTCAGAACATAAGGTATAAATTCGGAACATATGGGTTAAATTCGGAATATATGGTTAAATTCAGAATCCATGTGCCAAATTCGGACATGGGGAGTAAAGAAATGTTTGAATTTATTGGTTTTGAATTTATAGGTTATATTCGGAATTTTTGAGTTAAATTTGGTTACTAGATTCTTGGTGTTCCTATTTGGTCCATACTATACTTTTGGGTCATTTATCGGACATTCGAGGAGAAACGAAGTTGAAGTGGCTTGGACTTTGAAAGTTTACAAAGAAAGAGGGGGAGTAAAATATTAAAATATCATATTTTATTTGTAAATTTCTTATAGCTCGTGGTGCGACAGTGAAACAAGTTCGTGTTTACAATCTTGAGATTAAATGAGGTTTGGTCTCGCCGGTGCAGAAAAGCTTAAAACATGATATAGTTTAGAGCTAGTTTATGATTGAGTTCCGTTGAGTTTGTTCGAGGTTTGATCAAGAGTTGACGTGATGAAGCTAACTGTTTGATTGGGAATTAGTTGAAGGTCGAGCCTTATTATATGTTGGTTAGAGTCGACAAGATCAGTCTTCTTAGTTCCTCTTCCAAGTTGGAGACTGGTTGGATTCTCGAAATAATTAGGAGGTTCTTACATTGAGGGGAAGATCAGAGACGAAAGTCATCGGGTAATTGGTGGATTCATGAAGATACGAGATTGAATCTTGAAGATTCGAGATGAAATGATTTTAAACCCTCGGCAGAAGTCTTTGATCAAGATGGTGTAAGTACATTTTCGGAGTTTGGTTTGTTATTAACTTATCGAAATAAACTTCATGTCTTTGCGGAATTTGAAGTGTTCGTTGTTGGGCATTAGAAATCAGACATTTCGTTCTTCTGTCGGTTAAGTTTGCAGATAAAGGATCGAGCGATGTTCTTACATTTGGTTGTAGGTCATTTTGCATTAACTTGATTCAGGAGTAATTTGAGGGGAAAGATCGACACTGCTTGATGTTGGATTCTTCGAGTTTCTTGAAGCGGTCATTTAAGTGATCATGAGCAAGTCTTTTATTAGAAGGGTTGAAGATCGCTGTGCTCTGCCGGAAAGATCAAGTCTCAGCCAAAGTTGAAAACAGGCATGATATCAGCAGTTAAGGGGGAGTCTGTAAGTGCAGTATCCGGTGACTGAAGATATTAGTGTCCGACAGAACTTATAGCAAGAGTTAAGGGGGAGTTTATAAGTGCAGCTCTTGCCGGGTAACTGTGCTTTATCAGTTTTGGTCAACAGTCAACAAAGGCAAAGGTCCATGTCAAAGAAGTAAAAGATGGTGAAGCTTGACAAATTCCAGATTACAAGGTTAACTCGGAATAGCGGGTTCTGAGTTTGATACCTTGTCCGAGTTTGTGAACATTGGTTATTCCAAATTTGTCAATGATTTGTAGAGTATTCCGAGTTTATCAGTTAAATTCGGAAGCTCTTTATATTCTTGTCTAGTCCGAATTTGTGGTCTAAGTTTGTAATTCGAGTTTGTCAAAATGGTTCTATAATCAAAATTTATGTGGTAAATTTGGATAGGTTGGTTTAGTCCCTAGTCTATATATATATGTGTTGATAGGTTAGATTAGGGTAAGCATTTTTGTAAGCCTTTAGAGCTGTATACACCTTCTAGAGAGAGATTCTGAATGCATTATGTCTATTGCTTCCGTCAATCATGTTCATAGATGTCAATGTATCGAGTCGTAGTTGATTGTGTAGGTTTATAGGTTAGACAAGACAGGTTTGTATTGATAGTGCACATTCGTACGAATGAGCATTTCATACGAATGGACAGATCCGTTCGAAAGGTGTCATCCGCATTTAAGATCAATTCGTCCTAGATGGTACTTGCGGATGTGGCTGCCTATAAATAGGAGTCTTGGTCTTGTCATTTGTAGATCTTTTGGTGTCGCAACCCCCGACCCCTTGCCCCGGGAGGCGGGCGGCCGCGAGCTACTCAGAGCAGTGGTATTGGTGTTTATTCAATTTGGCAGCAGAATTTACATCAGGACCGTAGTTAGGAAATAGTTTATCAGAGTAAAACACCACACTTTTATAATAATAAACATATGGGAAAACCCAAGTTTTTATTACAATCTGTTTATAGGGATAAACCCTATTTTATTCAAATAAAACTTCTTCTTTATTTAGGTAACTTTTATAGCCACTTTTTCAAGCCTTCAGTGCTCTCTAGCTGGCTTCTATTTTGGCTTTCACATTTTGTTACCTGAAACGCGTTTAAAACATTTTTGTCAGTGGAAAATACTGGTGAGTGAATCCCAGTTTAATCAAAACAAGTTTTATCATTTTACAGCATTGAGGGCAACCCGCAATTACATTTGTTTACATCTACTTTAATTACCACCCACGGTACTGTCAATCCTGACTTGTGGTCATGCTACTACTCACTGTGTAGTAACAAATTATGTATACAAAACCCCAACATACCGACGATAATTGTAGAATTACAAATACTCAATCACTATTAATTATAATGTAATACAATTGAGGTTTTGTAAAACAGTTTACAAAAAGAAGGATTACTCACATTGCTAATTTAGGTATTTCCTTGTGACTTCCTGGTTATAATCTATTACTTTAAACAATGCACACGTGTTAGTATAATAACCCAAATTTACATTAGCTATACCCTCCCTGAGACAGAACCCCAACGACTGAGTCAGGAAGAGCCTCGACATGCATTACGGAGCACTAGATCAATCGGGCAGCGTAACTAATACGTAACCGGGGATTATAATACTTACATCGAGGTAGAGCTTTGCTAATTTAGTGGGTATTATGCCCGAGCAGAATTCTATTAATCCATAAATTGAGAGAGAAAGTTTTGATTTTGAACGAGTAACAACTGAACGTCGAAACTCAATTTATATGGCTGATCAGGGACATCCTCGTGCCCTGCGAGAGAAACAGGAGAGGCCTTCGCGGCCCGCGAGGCTGTAGGGTAGGCCCTAGCCTCGGTTAGTCACCGGTATAGGCTTGCCGGGTGTCACGCCACGTGGCGGGCTGGGGTGCGGCCTGGTGTCAAGGGGGTTGCGGCCCGTGACAGACTTTCTTGTCTGGGTCGCCCCCGCGAGCGGCCTTAAAGTTTTGTTTTATTTGATTTTTGTTAAATTAAAGGTATTTCGTGGCCGTTTCTCGTATACGGGATGTATTTTAGGACGTATGGGACATGTTTAAGGGTTTCGGGAGAGTTGTTATATCCTCCCTACCTTGTTTTAGAACTCGTCCTCGAGGTCTACTGGAACAGGTGTGGATATTTCCTCTGCATCTCTGATTCGAGCTCCCAAGTGTACTCTTGTCCTCTCTTGGAATCCCATTTTACTTTGACTAGAATTAATCTCTTGTGTTTGAGATTCTTGATCTTTCTATCTTCAATCTCTAGCGATCTCTCTACAAACTTAAGTTTTTCATTTACCTCCATGTCCTTAAGAGGTACTACTAATGACTTATCTGCTAAGCATTTCTTGAGATTACATACATGGAATACATCATGTATTCCTGCCATTTCTTCTGGCAGTTGTACCTGATAAGCTACTGGTCCTTTTCTTCTAATAATCTCAAAGGGTCCAACATACCTGGGGCTTAGCTTTCCCCTTTTGATGAACCTAACTACTCCTTTCCATGGAGAAACTTTTAATAATACTTTGTCTCCTACTTGAAATTCCAACGGTTTTCGCCTGTTATCAGAATAACTCTTTTGTCGATCGCGTGCTGGTTTTAGTCTTTCCTTGACTTGAATAATCTTGTCCGTTGTTTCTTGCACTATTTCTGGTCCAGACAGTTGCTTTTCTCCAATTTCTGCCCAACAGACTGGGGTTTGGCATTTTCGTCCATAAAGTGCTTCGAATGGTGCAGCATTGATACTGGTATGATAGTTGTTATTGTAGGAAAATTCTATTAATGGTAAATGATCGTTCCAATTTCCTCCGAAATCAATTACACAAGCTCTAAGCATATCTTCCATTATCTGAATTGTCCTTTCACTTTGTCCATCTGTTTGAGGATGATAAGCTGTGCTTAGATTTAACTTGGTTCCCATTGCTTTTTGAAAACTAGTCCAAAAATGAGAGGTAAAACGGCTATCTCTATCAGACACAATAGATAAAGGAATTCCATGTAATGAAACTATTTCATTTACATATAACTTGGCTAATTGTTCCATACTGAAAGTTTCCTTCATTGGTAAGAAGTGAGCAGACTTGGTTAATCTGTCTACAATCACCCAGATTGTATCATTACCTTTTCTTGTCTTGGGTAATTTGGTAACAAAGTCCATTGTTATCAATTCTCATTTCCATACAGGCATTTCTAGTTGCTGCAATAAACCTAAGGGTTTCTGATGTTCAGCTTTAACTTGTGAACAGGTTAAATACTTGGCCACATAGGCTGCTATATCCTTTTTCATTCCTATCCACTAGAAATTCTTTCTTAAGTCTTGATACATTTTATCACTACCGGGATGTATAGTATATTTAGACTTATGGGCTTCTTCTAAAATTCGGTGGCGTAGGTTTCCTTATTTAGGTATTCAAATTCTTTTCTTTTGGAATCTCCAAATTCTATCTATTCCTTGTTCTAATTCCTTAATCATTCCTTTTAATTTTTCAGTATCGTCCTTGATGACTGATTCTTGTACTTCTCTAATTTGATCATTTAAATCTATCTACAGATTTAACTTGAGAGAACGTACTCTTCTACGCTTATCATGATACTTTCGACTTAAAGAATCAACTACTACATTAGCCTTTCCTACATGATACGGGATATTACAATCATAATCATTAAGTAGTTCCATCCAGCGTCTTCATCTCATATTTAGCTCCTTTTGCCCGAAAACATATCTTAAACTCTTATGATCGGTGAAAATGGTAAACTTACTACCGTAAAAGTAATGTCTCCAAATTTTAAGGGAAAAAATTATGGCTCCTAACTCTAAATCATGGGTCGTATAATTCTCTTCATGATTCTTAAGTTTTCTAGAGGCATAGGCTATAACCTTTTGACGTTGCATCAACGCACATCCATAACCTAATTTAGAAGCATCACAATAAACTACAAAGTCTTTAGTTCCTTTTGGTAACGCTATGGGTGCGTTGGTTAATTTTTGCTTAAGAATTCTAAAGGCTTCCTCGTGTTTTGGTCCCCATTCAAACTTAACTGATTTACATGTCAGTTTTGTTAAAGGAATGGCTATTCTAGAGAAATCCTGAATAAACCGTCTATAATAACCTGCCAGTCCAAGAAAACTTCTCACCTCCGTTGGTGATTCAAGGACTTTCCATTTAGTAATTACCTCGATCTTTGTGGGGTCCACATGAGTTCCTTCATGATTAACTAAATGTCCAAGGAATTGTACTTCTTGTAACCAAAATTCACATTTTGAAAATTTAGTATAAAGCTTTTCCTTTCTCAATAATGTAAGAAGTGCATACATATGCGCTGCATGTTCCTCTTTACTCTTAGAGTAAATGAGAATATCATCTATAAAGACAATTATGAATTTATCCAGATATGGTTTACATATTATGTTCATCATGTCCATAAATGCAGATGGGGCATTGGTTAAACCAAATGGCATGACGGTAAATTCATAATGGCCATACCTTGTTCTGAAGGCAGTTTTAGGAATGTCCTCTTCCTGCACTTTTAGTTGATGATAGCCTGAGCGTAAATCGATCTTAGAAAAGAATGCTCCTTGCAGTTGATCAAACAGATCATCGATTCTCGGTAATGGGTATCGATTTTTAAGCATAGCCTTGTTCAATTCTAGATAATCAATGCACATACGCATTGATCTGTCTTTTTCTTGACAAACAAGATTGGTGCTCCCCATGGTGATGAACTCTATTGTATGAAACCTTTCTCCAGAAGTTTGTCTAACTGTTTCTTTAATTCTTGCATCTCTGTTGGCGCCAAATGGTAAGGTACCTTGGCAATCGGTGCTGTCCCTGGTAGTAGGTGAATTCTGAATTCGACTTCCCTATCCGGTGGTAGTCAAGGTAGCTCTTCTAGGAAAACATCTGAGAATTGAGATACTACGGGTAACGGGAATATCTTTCAATTCTTTGCCTTTAGTGTTAATGATTTTGGAAATCATATACACTAGTGATCCTTTTCTTGCATAACTTGTTGTTTTCATCACAGAGATGAATTTCGTAGATCTAGTTGGCTTATCTCCTTTAATTGTGATCTTTTCACCTTTTGGTGAATTTACTTGTATTGACTTTTGATCACATAAAATACTGGCTCGATTGGATATTAACCAATCCATTCCAAACACGATATCAAATCCAGCTAGGCTCATTGGGTAAAGGTTTGCAATAAAATTATGGTTTAGAATTTCTATTCTTGCTCCCTGCAAGATTTCAGTGATCTTAATGGATTCTCCATTTGCCATCTCTACTAGACATTCTTGTTGAATTTTAGTTAATGGTTGATTAAGAATTTTGCAAGATGAAGTATTAATAAAACTTTGGTTCGCACCAGAGTCAAATAATACTTTAGCAAAAACATCATTAACTAAAAACGTACCGGCAATCACATCCAGAATCATCTTGGCTTCTTCTGCAGTTAGAACAAAAGATCTAGCATTCTTAGTAGTCTTGTTGTTCATGGATGGAGCTAGTTTTCGACAGTTTGGTTTAATATGCCCCTTTTCTCCACAATTGAAGCATACTCCATTACTGGGTTTCTTCATGCAGTCTTCTTCCTTGTGTCCCGGTATTTTGCAGAAGTTACAGTATGTGGAACATTTTCCTGAATGCTTCTTCTTGCAGCGTAAGGTGTGGAAGTAGAACCTATGTTCTTCCCACGGTTGGAATTACCGTAGCGGAATTCCTGGGTAAGTTTCTAGACTAGGTTCTTCCTCTGGTTTTCTTCTTGCGTACGTACCAATTCATCAGTCAAGGTATTTGCTAGTCCTACAGCTTCTTCTATGGTTTGTGGTCTAGCTTCCTTAACTACATGTCTATCTCACTGATTAATCCCCAGATATAACTGGAGATTAATACTGGTTCCGGTGAGGCTAGGGTTGGCACTATTCTAGCATATTTGAAGAATATGGTAGTGTAACCCTTACAGTCTACTCCAATCATTCTAAGGTTTAAGAACTTATTAGCAATTTGTTCTTTTTCATTGGGAGGAGAGAATTTTCTTTCGACCATAATCTTAAACTCAGTCCATTCCATATTATAGACTTTGTCACTTCCCTTAGACTGGAGAATAGTATTCCACCATTCTAAGGCTGCATTCTTAAAAAGATTGAAAGCAAACATGATTTCATCTTCCTTTGCGCACTTACTTATTTTTAAGACGGCCTCTGTCTTTTCTATCCAGCGTAGCGTGATGGGGGGTGTGAAACCCGAGTGTTAACGTGCGTATTTTATGTGAATTATTATCTTTTAAGTGATAATGTGCCTTGAATATGTTAACTACGTGTGCTTGTAATTTCACAGGTAAAACGCGTAATACGGTGAAGTTAGAGAGCTTAGTGATGAAACGAAACTTGTTCGGGTCAGGAGATAACTCAAAGGTGCGAACATGTGATAAAATGAAGTCTAGAGGCCAATGGGTCATTTGATGAAAGTTGAATCCAAAGCATACATGGGTTGATGGTGTTAAACAAAGAAATACAGAAGGAACAAACTGTAGCTTACGGGTGTAAACCATAGCTTACGGTTAGAATTCAACAAAAGAAACAGAAGCCGCAAAGCGTGACTCACGGTTCACAACCGTGACTTACGGTTTGAAGGAAAGTACACACGCACATGCAAGGCACTTTTGTGAGGATTAATATTATTATTCATGTATGACTAATATTAGTCATATATGTATCCATCCACACAAGAAGCAAGAGGACACAAAGTCAAAGAACATAGTCATCATCATCTCGTGACATCACTTGAATTCTAAAAAGTCATAATCATCATCTCACGCATACATATGATGGGCAGACATAGTGAGCCGACATATGAGACTTGTGGATTTTATTGATTGGGCCAACAACACATGCACTGGATCAATCATGTGGATTGTTAATTGGGCCGATCATTAGTGGGCAGCAGACTTCAAAAAAGAGAGAGGGGTTAGACGGCATTTTTGTAGTTTGGAGTTTTCACAAAGGATTGATTATTCTACAAAATAATCATCATCGACATAGGACTTTTGGGCTTTCTCTTGGTGGGCCGACTTGAGTACTTTTGGATCACTAACTCACGTGAAGGAGGGGAGGGTTTTGACTGGCCATCGACACATAATCATCATCATCTCAATATTATCATGACGGGACGGCAGAAAAGGGGATTCGAACCAAATCAACTATGAACGGCTAGGCACTTCGTGGCTTCCTCCCGATGGATGGTTTTCTAGGTTTTTCATGTCTGAGTTTTTTATGTATTCAATCTATGTTATTTATGTGACAGATATTTAACTTGGTTGATTCGGTTGACTTGCGATTTGTTTTTATTTTGAGTTCCTTATTTACAACATGTTCGGTTGATGACAAAACTTTGAGCGGCTTGGGTGTGACATAAAGAGGGTAGACTTGATATAGTTAATTGCTAGTTAACTAATTTATGAACCGGTTGTAACAGACTTGCATTATTTTATATTCACTTGCTTTATCTTTCAATGGCCGAGAGTTCTAGTAATTGGCTTATATTAGAGAGGCAGGTGGATTGGTAACGTGTAGTTGGTAATTTTGAGATAACCCCACGCTGTTAGGTCAGTCTGGGTAAATGGTCCTTAATGATCCCAATTGGTAAATAAACGTTAACAGAACTATGTCTATGTGGTTCTGTTAAATTAATTAATTCAGAACGTGTCAAATCTAGAACCTGAAATCTAGAGGGAGTTGCTTTGTTTTATTATTGTTTCAGCCGTTTAGTTTAGTTTAGTTTTTTATATAATTATTTAAACCACTCAGTTTCCACTTTCAATTTATTTTAGTTTGTTTTAGTTAATCAAATAGAAAACTTAACTGACCACATACTCCCCTGGATTGATACCCTGCTTACCCTCGCTACCTAGGTTAATTAGGTTTTTGCATGACCCTTACGACAGTCATCAAAATGGCGCCGTTGCCGGGGAGTTAGTGCGCTTAGTTTCGTTTTCTTGTTTTAGTTAGTTTTTTTTAAATAAAAAAATTAATTAAAAACCCAAAAAGATTTTTTTATGTTCGTGATTTACTCTTGGTAGTTGAGTTGTGTTGTGCAGGATGACAGAGCCTTACACAGATTTCAGCTCTTCTACGTGTAGATTGTGCGGGGGTCCACGTCATCCGTGTATCGGTTGCAACGAGGCCCAATACAGGAGGGCACATGGAAAACCGGTGTCTTACGTTTCAAAACTTCTACCTCCACCACACTTTGATGATTATTACTCAGAGATGGAGGATGATTATTACTCTGAGGGATGGGATCGGGACGAGGATGCTTATTATGAGCCGAGGACGGATGGACAATGTTTCTGTTGCGGTCGTGATCATACTTATGATTCTGATATGTGCGCGGTGTATTTGGAAAATCCAAAGTATTGGAATGAAAAAATGATGGATGCGTACATCTCAAGACCGTATCAGGGATACCGACAGTATCATCCCGAGGAATATTCTGAGCCCGAGGGTGTTTATACTTATCAGACCGAGGAGGAAAAGGATCTTGCTATATTGGAAGTAACTTTGTCCAAACTCGAACAGTGTTTATCAATACCCAACCTTTCCGATGAAGATCGAATCAGCTGTTTAGTTTCTAAGTGTCAGAATTTAAAAATGAAGATAGAGATAGAACAACGCCTCTCACCATTACCTGATGATATTAGAGATTATTCTCACATGAAGGAGGAGGTTGTGGAGGATAATACCACACCAATGAGTCCTTTATCTGATGAAGAGTCACTGGTGGATCAGATGGTGTGTGCAGATGATGAGGCAGAACAGTCTGAGGAGATGAATATGTGTATCGAACCACTTCCCATATCAATCATTCAAATTAATAAGTGTGGGGAAGAGGGTTCGAGGAACAAGATGAGAAGGGTGAAACAAAAAGACATCAGGGTATATCTCATGAAGTGGATTAGCGAAACCCGCAGGTGCAGTCTGAACATGCCAATTATACTGACAAACCTATGTTTATATCTCGTGAGAAGGGTTCGATGGCATGTAAATTTCCGGGCATTCGTTGGAAATGTTTGGGTAAGTGTGTATTGAGACCACCATAACACATATCAGGTATGGTCTGGCTGAAGACTTTAAACTTAGCGCTCTCGGGAGGCAGCCCGAGGATGTAGAGTATTGTATTCGTGTTTTGTTTCTTTTCTTTTGTTTTGGTGTTGGTTCTGTTTTGGCAGGTTATTACGTTTAATTCCCGCGGATGCAATGATTCAAGTGTGGGGATGTTTGGTAACATCCCCTATGAGGTGTCAGAGAATCCAAGAGGAGTTTACGTCTTTGTTGATCATAGCAACCGCACCGCTACAGACACTTGCTGATTGAATGATCAGGTTCATGTGTCTCTCTATCCTGCACTTTATTTGTTTTTGTGTACTTGGTGGTGTGAATTTTTTGTGTTGGGAGTGGTTTACTTGTGTTGAGTCGTCTAGTTATTAGCCGTTCATGGTTTGCGGGTGGTATCTCTCTAGTTTAGAGTATAAATTGCACCATACATTGGGGACAATGTATCCAAGTGTAGGGATGTGGTAACTCGAGAGAGGGTTGGTAAGATTGTTGATCTTAAATGCTTGAAGGTTTGAAATTGCTAAAAATTGAAAAATTTGAAAATTTTGTTTCTCAAGTATGCTTGAAATTCATGAAAACCAACATTTTCAATTTGCTAAAGGGTTCCTACTGATATTAAACGAAATTAGATCCCTAGTCATGGTTGTCCCTTTAAGTTTCATGAGAGTATTTCTGACAGGTTTTTTTATAAAATAGTTGAGAAGAGACGCCTAACTAGGGGTAACATGCTTTAGGAATTACACATGCTACATGTCGGTAACCCTTATTCCTTCTATTTGGTGAGATATTTGAGCTACTAGTTATTAGATGGAATTTGCAATAAATGTTCATTTGTTGAGTGTAGGTCATATGTTGCTTTGTGTTAGAACTTGTGTGGTTTGATACATGCTGACACTGTGGTTTGATATGTGCATATAAATGATAAAGGCATTAGGATCCATTTATTGTTCTATATGTTGATTGTTGATTCCACCCACCTTAGTTAACCATGTTGAGCCTTTTACCCTTCGTTTGTTATACCTTGTTTGACCCGTTCGAATACCAACCATGAATGACAATTGTGTATTTGTTATGAAAAAAAAAGAAAAAAAAAGAGAGAAAAGAAAAAAAAAATAAAAAAAATCATTATTATGTTCGTGTTAAATAAATGGGTCGAAAATAACCCACAGTGTTAGTATGGTATTGTGAATAAAGTTGTCATGCTTTGGTATTCGTTGTGTTAGCCAATAAAAAAAAAACCAAAAATATTTCCCTACCTTTACCTTTAACCCAAAACCCAAAAAGTCCTTTTGATATGTGCTACGTTATTTGATACAGTGGAGCTGTGATTGCTATACAAGCTTATGATTGCAAGGTAACATATTTGGATTTGAGCGAATTATATACTAGCACATTACACGCTAGTCTTGATTGAGCCGAGAGGAGAGTACATTGTGAGGGGCGTGTGGCATGTGTGAAGTATCATAAGCATGTTAGTTTTAGTTAGGCAAGTCTTAAGTTGTTTTAAATGCGTATCACTTATTTATCAGATTGTCAATCTCGATTGTGTTAGTCTATGGGACGTGTATGACTTGGGACCTTAAATTGTTAATTCGGTAAGGGATTCAATGGTGCTTTGTTAATTAGGTGAATAATGTTTGTAATGGTTGCTTGAGGACAATCAATGACAAGTGTGGGGATGTGATGGGGGGTGTGAAACCCCGAGTGTTAACGTGCGTATTTTATGTGAATTATTATCTTTTAAGTGATAATGTGCCTTGAATATGTTAACTACGTGTGCTTGTAATTTCACAGGTAAAACGCGTAATACGGTGAAGTTAGAGAGCTTAGTGATGAAACGAAAGTTGTTCGGGTCAGGAGATAACTCAAAGGTGCGAAACATGTGATAAAATGAAGTCTAGAGGCCAATGGGTCATTTGATGAAAGTTGAATCCAAAGCATACATGGGTTGATGGTGTTAAACAAAGAAATAAAGAAGGAACAAACTGTAGCTTACGGGTGTAAACCATAGCTTACGGTTAGAATTCAACAAAAGAAACAGAAGCCGCAAAGCGTGACTCACGGTTCACAACGTGACTTACGGTTTGAAGGAAAGTACACACGCACATGCAAGGCACTTTGTGAGGATTAATATTATTATTCATGTATGACTAATATTAGTCATATATGTATCCATGCACACAAGAAGCAAGAGGACACAAAGTCAAAGAACATAGTCATCATCATCTCGTGACATCACTTGAATTCTAAAAAGTCATAATCATCATCTCACGCATACATATGATGGGCAGACATAGTGAGCCGACATATGAGACTTGTGGATTTTATTGATTGGGCCAACAACACATGCACTGGATCAATCATGTGGATTGTTAATTGGGCCGATCATTAGTGGGCAGCAGACTTCGAAAAAGAGAGAGGGGTTAGACGGCATTTTTGTAGTTTGGAGTTTTCACAAAGGATTGATTATTCTACAAAATAATCATCATCGACATAGGACTTTGGGCTTTCTCTTGGTGGGCCGACTTGAGTACTTTTGGATCACTAACTCACGTGAAGGAGGGGAGGTTTTGACTGGCCATCGACACATAATCATCATCATCTCAATATTATCATGACGGGACGGCAGAAAAGGGGATTCGAACCAAATCAACTATGAACGGCTAGGCACTTCGCGGCTTCCTCCCGATGGATGGTTTTCTAGGTTTTTCATGTCTGAGTTTTTTATGTATTCAATCTATGTTATTTATGTGACATATATTTAACTTGGTTGATTCGGTTGACTTGCGATTTGTTTTTATTTTGAGTTCCTTCTTTACAACATGTTCGGTTGATGACAAAACTTTCAGCGGGTTGGGTGTGACATAAAGAGGGTAGACTTGATATAATTAATTGCTAGTTAACTAATTTATGAACCGGTTGTAACAGACTTGCATTATTTTATATTCACTTGCTTTATCTTTCAATGGCTGAGAGTTCTAGTAATTGGCTTATATTAGAGAGGTAGGTGGATTGGTAACGTGTAGTTGGTAATTTTGAGATAACCCCACGCTGTTAGGTCAGTCTGGGTAAATGGTCCTTAATGATCACAATTGGTAAATAAACGTTAACAGAACTATGTCTATGTGGTTCTGTTAAATTAATTAATTCAGAACGTGTCAAATCTAGAACCTGAAATCTGGAGGGAGTTGCTTTGTTTTATTATTGTTTCAGCCGTTTAGTTTAGTTTAGTTTAGTTTTTTATATAATTATTTAAACCACTTAGTTTCCACTTTCAATTTATTTTAGTTTGTTTTAGTTAATCAAATAGAAAACTTAACTGACCACATACTCCCCTGGATTGATACCCTGCTTACCCTAGCTACCTAGGTTAATTAGGTTTTTGCATGACCCTTACGACAGTCATCATAGCGCTGCAATGGCTCCTTCATTGCCAGAGAATTCTACCTGTTTGCAAGACCAAAATTCTTTGTAAGAACAACCATATGACATGGTTCTTCTTCTTTTTGGATTAGGCAATTGAAGTAACGGTCCATTGTTTATACTGTGACTGGGTTCAGTAGGTGGTCGTTTACTTCCACTATTACATTTATTATTTTCTGCTTCTTTAACAGTCTGGATAATATATGGCATAGCATCTCTAATTCCTTGTGTTACTATGTGTTGAATGGCACTGTTATTTATTTGGTTATCATTATTCTGGTTTTCCTGATTTTCTTCGTTGTCCATCTGGATTTACAAACAATTATCAGGTATTAGTATCACAGAATAAGATTTAATACCAACAATTATACAAACAAACACATTGGTCAAAACCGTCGAGCATTGCGACATTTACTCTATTTTATATATGTATGCATCTATTACAAGCTGCAACTGGAATTTAAAACACACTACTAGTTATGCATCAGTAGGTATTAGGTTATCTACATATATTATTTTTTTTCAAACTACACGCATCTATATATATATATATTATTATTATTTCTAGGGGTTCATCTAGTATTGCATATTTCGCTCATCGTACTTCCAAACGAGCCTTTCCCCTATTTGCTCTATTCTTTCTCATTCATCCACTAACTCCTCACCAAATGTACGGAGTTCCTGCACGTTTTCGGTACTCATGAGTGGTGGTGGTGCGGGTACTGGGTCAGGGTACTGTGGTACGGGTTCTCCATATGGGTATGGGTTTTCTAGTATTTCCCAAACATACTGGTCGGCATCCCAATATGGATCTAGAGGGTCAGGGTTGGGGTATGGTGCTATAGGGTTTGGTATGGGTTCCTCCTGTGGGTAGAGTTCTCGATAATCCCTATGTTCATCATTCCACGGATCATATGATAGAGGATTGGGTGCTGGGATTCTAGGGATTTCGTTTGTGTCGAAGGCGGGTATGGGAACTGGTTCTTCTCGGTTGGGTTCTTTTTCCATAGGTTGAGTTGGGAATAGTGGTAGTGGTTGTAGTGCAAGTATCTGGTCTAAGTTTGGGTCTGTGGCTATGGTAGCTAGTATGTGAAAGTTGGCCAATCACCTATTGATTATGTCTTGGGTCTGGGCGTTCATCTCCCTATTTGCTGCTGCTAAAGCCCTTTGTTGCTGTAATTTCCTCATTCGTTTCCTAAGCTCATGTGCTCCCCGACTGAACCATCCTCTCTTTTTCGTAGGGAATGGTTCTTCGGATTGCGCTTTAAAGATGAATATTCCCTCTTCGGTGTCAGCTGAATACCCCGAAGGAGTAGGCTGGGAGGAAGTTCCTTCATCTCTAGGAGAATTAGAGAGGTGGCGATAGGCGTCAGAGGGTCCTTAATCACTCATACTGTAAATTAACAGATTGTCAAATAACACAAAACAATAGATATGCATGTAATCACATAGATGATTTCCTAACAGAATTGACAATTTTTTATGTCAGCAAAACACTTTAGTGTCTGAAATCAGTGGCTGTAGCTCTGATACCACCTTCTGTCGAAACCCCCGTTTTTTATTACAGCTGGTATCGGCGGGCGGCCGCGAGCTACTCAGAGCGGTGGTATCGGTGTTTATTCAATTTGGCAGCGGAATTTACACCAGGACCGTAGTTAGAAAATAGTTTATCAGAGTAAAACACCACATTAATATAATAATAATAATAAACATTTGGGAAAAACCCAAGTTTTTATTACAATCTGTTTATAGGGATAAACCCTATTTTATTCAAATAAAACTTCTTCTTTATTTAGGTAACTTTTATAGCCACTTTTCCAAGCCTTCAGTTCTCTCCAGCTGGCTTCTATTTTGGATTTCACATTTTGTTACCTGAAACGCGTTTAAAAAATTTTTGTCAGTGGAAAATAATAGTGAGTGAATCCCTGTTTAATCGAAACAAGTTTTATCATTTTACAGCATTGAGGGCAACCCGCAATTACATTTGTTTGCATCTACTTTAATCACCTCCCACGGTACTGTCAATCCTGACTTGTGGTCATGCTACTACTCACAGTGTAGTAACAAGTTATGTATACAAAATCCCAACATACCGACGATAATTGTAGAATTACAAATACTCAATCACTGTTAATTATAATGTAAAACAATTGAGGTTTGGTAAAACAGTTTACAAAAAGAAGGATTACTCACATTGCTAATTTAGGTATTTCCTTGTGACTTCCTGGTTATAATCTATTAATTTAAACAATGCACACCTGTTAGCATAATAACCCAAATTTACATTAGCTATACCCTCCCCAAGACAGAACTCCAACGACTGAGTCAGGCAGAGCCTCGACATGTGTTACGGAGCACTTGATCAATCGGGCAACTAATATGTAACCGGGGGTTATAATACTTACATCGAGGCAGAGCTTTGCTAATTTAGTGGGTATTATGCCCGAGCAAAATTCCGTTAATCCAGAAATTGAGAGAGAAAGTTTTGATTTTGAACGAGTAACAACTGAACGTCGAAACTCAATTTATAGGGTTGATCAGGGACATCCTCGCGCCCTGCGAGAGAAACAGGAGAGGCCTTCGCGGCCCGCGAGTCTGTAGGGTAGGCCCTAGCCTTGGTTAGTCACCGGTATAGGCTTGCCGGGTGTCACGCCACGTGGCGGGCTGGGGTGCGGCCTGGTGTCAAGGGGGTCGCGGCCCGCGACAGACTTTCTTGTCTGGGTCGTGCCCCGCGAGCGGCCTTAAAGTTTTGTTTTATTTGATTTTTGTTAAATTAAAGGTATTTCAGGGCCGTTTATCGTATACGGGGTGTATTTTAGGACGTGTGGGACATGTTTAAGGGTTTCGGGAGAGTTGTTATATTTGGTGGAACAGAGGGGAAACTCTGTCCATTTGGTTTCGCGGTATTCTAACTTCATATACTCAATAGAAACCAGCTTAATTAGCCTGTTCTTGTGCATGTGACCTTCATACTCGGATTCCGCACGAGATATGGAGTTAAACTAACCGGTCAGTGCATTCGGGAGTACTAAAACGGTCCTCACAAGTGGTATCAGAGCTTGGAGACCGGTTTTGAGGACTTAGAACACAAGATACCAGCAAATTTAAGGAGATTCAAGCCGATTTGAATCTGATTTCATCATCATTCTACTCACACTTCTTCTACACATCTTCTTTTTTACTTAAACGTAAAATTAACGTTGAATCCATGGACAAAATTAACTGATTTTTGGATATGTTGTGCGAAAACAAGTTTTAATCAATCATTGAATAAATCAGATCATAATTCAAACTAAATCATTGAAAATTCTTGAAAAACCATGAAAAACGAAACTTGAAATTTCGCATTCGTTCGAATCGTACATTACGCATTCATACGAACGTGCCTAAATTCAGTTTTATTGAACATTTGTCACATTCGCGCGAATTGAACAAACCCAGTTCATACGAAAGGTGTTTTTGTCCAGTTCACACGAATCGATCATTCTCATTCGTACGAACTGAGTATATTTCATTGTTTTTTAAAATTTTTTGATCGTGTGTTGAATTTTGCAGGTGTTAAACATGAATTCTGAATTTATAATGCCTTTGTAACCATGCCGGATTGGGTGGCTCAGACTTTGAATTTTGAAAATGAACATGGAACATCATCCAAACCACCTAGGTTAATGCACTTAGATGATTATAGAAAATGGGAAGAGTGGTTTGTTGATTGGGTTCAAGGTTATCAAATGAGATGTTGGTATGCAATTTTGAGAGAATATAATGAACCCTTAGATGAAAATGGTCAAAAGAAATCACTGATAGAATACAATGAACTAGAACAAGAAAAATTCAAATACGAAAAGAAAATGATAAGTTTTCTGCAACAATCAGTGAAAGACAGTATCCTATCATTGTTATAACATAATGGAACTGCTTATTCAATCTGGATTGCATTGAAAAATAAAGCTGAAGGAAATGAGCAGGTGATGAAAAGCAAAAGAGCCTTAATGAAGAAAGAATTTTAAAAATTCACAAGTCTAAAAGGCGAAATAGTGAAATAATTGATAGAAAGATACTTTTATTTGATCAAAGAATTAAACTGCTAGGAATCGAAAAGAATTGAGAAGATTTGATTGATAAGCTCGTTGATGCACTTCCAAAAGAAAACGATTGGTCAACATTTATTATGATCATGAAAAACAGTATGGAAATCGAGACTATCAGTTTTAACAAGTTAATCCGAAAATTGGAAGCACACGAGTTGGAGTTGAGGAAAGCAGGGATGTTAAAGAATGAACAGCAAGATGTAAGTCTGTAATATAGAAGTGGTAGTTCATCAGATAATCAGAGTCAAAAAGTACACACAGCATACAGTGCAAAAAGTTTATCTGGTTTTTCTGTATTTCATCAAACAGCAATTCAAGTAGCAGTGGATTTGGAACATTCTTTAGCAATGAATCAAATTTTACAACTCTAAATACAAAATCTTCACAGGGATCAAACACAAATTCAAACCAAAGGAACAGTCTGTCTCATGTACCACAATGCAATGTCACAGTAAATTTACAAAATGCTCAAAGTTTGAATGAATCCATAGTGAAACAATAGATGGCATTTCTAGGATCAGTTCTTGAATCATATGACAGTCTCATAGTCGGAAGAGTTGGAAACTGTAATATGACAAAGGAAGACTATGACCAGATTGATCAAGAAGAAATGGGGCTGATGGATATCATGTGGAATATGGCGAGTATCATGAGGCGAGCACACAAATTTACCGAGATCACAGGGAAATAGTGTTTCTTGGCATCTAATGCTAAACTGGGTTTTAACAAGTCGAAAGTGACCTGTTTTAAATGCAAAGGAAAAGGGCATTTCAAGAGAGAGTGTACAGGTCAATAAAATCAAGATAACATCAATCCATTTAGTGATTTTACAAACAAGCAATTTATCACAAGCCACAGATTGAAGCTAGATCTTCAAAGTCAAGAGACAAATCATTAGTTGTCATACAAGAAGATGAAGGTTTCAACTGGAACAACATGTTTTCTCCACCTGACGGACGAGCGATGATGGCTGAGATAATTGAAGAACCTCAAGAGATGGCATTGGAAGAAGATGATGAAGAAGAGTGTTGCGATGATAAAGTTTCTAAAAATAATAATGTTTCTGTAGCTGATCAAATTTATAATAATCTTGCAGATATGTACTACAACAGCATTGGAATCAACACGGTAGAAGAAGGGAAAGATAAGATGATGAAAGAAGATCAGGAAATGGAAGCTCAGAACGTTGATGATGATGTTGAAGAAGGTAAAACTGAGAGTAAGTTCGACATAATACCGTGTGAAATCTGTGTTGAAAATGAAGAGTTATTCAAACAAAAATGCACAGTACTTGAGAAAAAAGAAGATTTTTTAAACAAAACCTATGTTGAAGTTGCTCAAAAAGAAGAATTTTTTGAACAAAAAATTAAAGAAACAGTTGAATTTGAAGAATATTTGAATCAAACTCATTCAGAATTTGAGAAAAAAAATGTGAATTCAGGATCTGGATGAATTCCTCTCCGTTGAATGCGTACCGACACGTGAAATGTGCGGAATCCAATCACGTGTGTGGATAGAACACAAAGATGTAATTATTAATGATTTCTTTAACTGATCTGATAGAGTTTACACCACGAAATTAAACGGGCAGAGCTTCGCCTCATGAATATCCAAAAGATACAAATGAACAAGACTAACCACCTATATATAGTAGAGTGGGTTCGCAAAAAGCTTGTATGGCTGCCTTCGTCCGAAGCTGGTGGCTTTGTACGAAGCTGCCTTTGCTTCAAAACTTGCTTTCTTCAATACTGTACCAGTTTTGTATCAATCGTTTCAGCTACGATACGTGATTGACGCAAGCAATAGACATATGCACTCACAGACTCCCCATTGGATATTGCTGAAGACAATCTCGTAGCTTTCTATCTCTTACTGAGTCTTTTAGAAATGTTGACCTTGTCAGCAACAGAGACTCCCCAATCTCTAACAGAATCCTCGTGGATCTGTTTTCAGCTTCAACTGCTCCCCCTTTCGTTTAACTCCTCCTTCAGGCTCCCCCTTGCTTTAAGCTTCTGTGCTTTCAGCTTCTAGGATCGACACCTGGCTTTAACTCTACAAGCTTCTTCAGGATCGATATCTGGCTCTTTGTAAGCACTCCTCCTTGCTCTGAGTTTGTCTTTAGACTCCCCCTTAGACTCAGCTATCGGGATCGTAATCTGACTCTAACATCTGCAAAATCTCAACCCAACTATAAAATATTTGACAATATAAGATCAAAAATTTAGCTCTAAACAATTATCATGAATAAACTGGAGCATTTCAAATATGTGACTGCACAGAACATCGCTAGTTCACAGAAATCTGAATTTTATATTTGATAGAGAAAACAATTTGTATTTCCAGAATTGATGACTTGGCTCCAAAACTCAAATGTTTTTGACAATTTTAAATTTTCCCAGAAATGATAACCTGGCTTTTAAAATATTTTTGGATCAATAACCTGGCTCTTTTGCACAAATGTAACAATTTTAGAACCCAAAATTCTCTCAAATAATCTTTTGATTTTAGAAACATGTTCAGCATACTTAGAATTTTGAAACTCAGCTTTCAGACATCGGTTGTCGAAAATAAAGCAGAAACAAAATCTTTTTGTATTTTTTCTAAAATATAAAGCGGTAAAGAAATATTTACACACAATATTTTTGTTTAAGTTCGTGTCAGAGGATCATATCAGTTTATGACAAATCACTAGCACCGTTGAGCTATTAACACTTTAAGATCTAAACTATTCACTTAGATTGTCAGTATACTGATCCACTTAAAATTTCCCACAAACTTCAATTGATTCGAGATACGAGATTAGTGTTTTAGTAACTTAACTTATTCGCGTGTCCCACATCATAATATACTCCCGTATCAAGATTCCGTAGATTCAGTTTTACAGGTGAATATACTATAATGATATATGTACTTTGGGTTAGTGCGAGACCTTGAGAGCTCAGGTATGAACTACCGTTCAATCAAAGAGATGAAGGCTCGACTTTAGGTGTGTCCCACTTAGGGATCTTCTTTACAACTGCAATTGATTTATATCTATTGATATTTTCTCAATTTTTATGCAGAGGGTAAGCTTTTAAAGCGAGTAAAGTATTATACAAGGTCTAGGCCATTGCTTCCACAGTATCAAAAGACTAGGTATAATACCCCAGATATCAAACAGAATAAAAACCTAGCATCTCAGAATCAGGCAATCTCTCAAACAAGATTTCGGGGGTTACCCATATATCCGAGAGATGTTCGCCACGAGATAAGTAAGCAATTGATATTTAGGTTTATATTTCGAAAACAATCTACTAAATGTGTAGAAACCTACTGACATATGATCAGTGAGACCGTTTATCACATTTGACTTTCCATTTCTTTAGCGTACTTTGATTGTCTACTGATGTACTATCATTTCCTCTTTTTACACAAAAACTCTTTTTGATTTTCATGTTTTTGGCTTTTTCAAATTTTCTAAAAATATTTACTCCCCCCTGAAATTCAAAACATTTAAAGAAAATTTGACAAACCGATGTAGATAGCTTTGTCTCCCCATCCACTTTCTACTTCACATGCTCTGTTTTGCAGAACGTACCCCTATGATTTACAACACACTGATTTTTAACAATGTTAAAACCATTTAATCACTTGTGAAATAATCATGTTTGTTCAGCCGTGAGGGTTTCGACATATTTAAGTAACATATTTTTGTAAATTTTGTATTTTATGACAAAACTTAAAAACAAACACATATTTTATTTTCATTTTTCAATTTTGACAGAATAAGAACATATTTTTGGTTTTTAAATTTTTTTTGTTTTTAGGGTTTTTTGGATTATAATTTATGGGCCAGGATCATTTCAGAACCATAAATATTTACAGAACTCGCAGAACTCCTAATAAACAATCTTTTTATTTATACATTTTTATGTTTAGGATAATTTTATCATTTATTATGTGTATTTTTACGATTACATACATATTAAGAGTCATTTTAACATTTTTTATATGTAAATTTATAATTACACATATGTAAACTAGGTTTTTTACATATATGTAATTAGTTATGACAGATATATATAATTTGGCAATTAAACATATGTAAACAACTTTTAACATGTATGTAATCAAAGAAATACAGATAATAGATGATAAAAAGATCCTAAATACAAAAACTTATATATAAAATGATTGTTTATTAGGAGTTCTGTAAGTTCTGCAATTATTTAGAGTTCTGAAATGATCCTAACCTATAATTTATTTATGTACAGAAACAAACAAAACTCCATGTTTCTCAGTTGCGGGGATCAGCCTCCTATCGTGCCAGGATGCTCCCTCCTTCATCTTGACATTCAGTTGTCTTCGGAAGCACCTGCACATTCAACACATTCAATTACTTGAATAATGCAACCCAAGCCTGTTTAGACTCAGGTACCTGAACATAAATATTTCTAGGTAGAACTGGATAGTTTCGTTCATTTCAAAAACATCTTCGTTTTGATTATTAATCACAGAAGTTTGTTTCTTGACCATCCAAGCTTATCCTTTTAAAACATTCCTTCGATAAACTTTTGAATCATTTTGAATGTTTTGTTTTGACAAATCAATTTTAGGTTTCCAGATTTGTTTTGTTTCTGAAACATTTACTTTCTGTTTCCAAATCTGTTGTGACAAAACTTTGGGTGTCGTTGGTTTCGGTTTCCAAGTTTGTTTTGATCCAAACTTGGTTGACTTATGTGTCTTAGTCTCAGCTTTCTTTTTCTCCAACATCAACAGGTTTCAGATTTGGACACTTGCGACTAAGATGTTCAGTTTGATCACACTTAAAGCATGTTCTCTTGGACACATCTTTGACCTGTTGTAGTTGCTTTTTCTTTTGAGCATAGAACTCTTCATTAGACTGTCGTCTAAATTGGAATTCTTTCTCTTCCTCAGAACTTGTTCCGTGAACAAAGTTCATCATTTTATGATAATTTCGGTTTTCAAATCGTTTCTGATTTTGTTTCTTCTTATAACCCAATCGAGCCTTCATGTTTTTCTTTGTGTAACTAGGTTTGTTATAAAAAGTTTTCTTGCTCTTTCCAGCAAATTTTGAAATTTCAGACTTTTCAATTTCTATCAATTTGAACATTTTATCAATCTTTTTCGAAATGACATTTTGAATCGGGAATTCAATATCTGAGAATAATGTGTCCGATCCAATCATGGTGTATGCCAATTCTATCGGATCATCATTCGTATTTTTCTCGGATTTTGAATTTTTAAGATAACTCTCATGAAAACTTCCCTCATTTTCATCATGTGATTCAGACTTATCTGTGTAGGTAGACTCCTGTGTCAGAACACTTTCAACAACCTTACCTACCACCTCTAAATCATCAAGATCATCAGATTTGGTGTAAGTCACATCGATGTTGTCAGGTAATTGGTCAACCATGTTCATTGCTTTTTCCACCTTTTCGCCATCATAGAATGTATAATTATCCTCCAACGGTGGTGGAACTTGATGGTATTCTGACCCAATTCTCTTTTTGTTCTTTTCGGAATCTTTACCATTCGGTGTGATGTTGAAAATACGTTCCAAAATATATGACGAAGCATGATAACTTTTAAGTTTGTTAACTAATTTTTCTTTTTCAGCCAGTTCTTGATTAAGTTTGGAAACTTTAGCAACATAGTTATTTAAAACTTTTTGCTTTCCTTCATATCTGGCTTCAAGAAAACTAGTTGTTTCTTGACATGCTGACAATCTATTATCCAGACTTGTAACTTTACTATTCAAAATCTCATAAGCTTCTTTTACCGTGTGATATGACAATTTCATTTCATCATATACTTTTTGCAACTCTTGAATAGTTTTATCTTTCGGAATACATTTGTTGCATTCAGCTGAACACTGTTGTTTCAAAACTTCGTTTTCTTTTCAAGACTATCACATTTTTATGTCAGCTTTTCATTTTCCTGTTTCAAAAATTTTTCATTTTCATTACATTCTTCTTTGAAAATATTTTCAATTTTAGTAAACTCAATATCTCTGGATCTTAGACAATTATCCTTTACAGTATAAGCTTTGCACGTTTCCATGCACTTCTTGCACTGTTCAACATTTATATATTCAAATTTATCTAATATTTCAGAAGATTCAGATTGAGTTCTTACCTCAGCATTAGGCACCGTGGCTTTTTCTGCCTTCTGACCTTCCTCAACCTTCTGTTGTTTCTTAGCAACTTTTTCTTCTGTCTTCACATCGGTTTTTTCACTTGATCAACCAACTTCTTTCTTTCAACCACAATTTCCTCAACTGTCTTCTTCTTCTTTTCCAAACTTGCATAGATCACCTTGTTGATTTCTTCTTCGACCTTTTCTCTATAGCGTGGAATTTCTCTAAGCCCTCGACACCAAACATCCACAATTGACATTGTAGCCACTAAGGCGTCAAAACCAACCTCATCTGGATCAATTGTTGGATTACCATTCGGATCAACATAACATTCTTTCTCTACGTCCCATCTTCTTGCTCGCCTTGCTTCTTTGTAGGCATCATATACATTATCCAAATAACCTCTTGCTTCTTCTTCCTCTCGGCTTCTTTTGATCTCAGCCATCAACACCCATTTCTGTTCTTTTTTCTCTTCTCTCTCATCTTTAATATACTTTCCCCAGTCAAAACCTTCATCCTCTTGAGGTAACATACTGGGTCTGGAACACTTATCATGAATCGTCAACATAGCTTGTTTCTTCTCTTTAGACGATCCTTCTTCAATCTGCTTTCTTGTTGGCTGTTCGTTGTTACGATGATAGACGGCTTTCTTGTAATAATCATCATGAAACGGATTCACACTATCATCAACTTGACGATTCGAACACTCTCTCTTGAAGTGTCCCTTTTACTTGCACTTGAAACAAGTGACTTCGGCTTTATCAAATCCCAGTTTCATATCGGGACCTTCCAGACACATTCTCCCTGTAATCTCCATAAACCGTTGTGCTCTCCTGATGACGCTTGCCATGCACCAACGAATATCCATGAGTTCCATCTCTTCTGGGTCAACTTGATCGTAATCTTCTTTTATCATGTTAGGATTACCAATCTTTCCTGCAAACAAACTCTCATAAGATTCCAAAACAGATGCTAAGAAACTCATATGTTGTTTTGCGAAATCATTGTTCAAATTTGGAGCATTTTTCCAGTTTTGACTCGCAATGGATTTAGATGATGCAGAAGATGAATAATAGCCTAAACCATAGCTTGAAGACGTGTTCATTGATGAATTACCAGCATTGTCAATACTAAATGTTGTACCGATTGTAACAACTCTCATCAAAAGTCATAATTATTTAATTAAATTGTCCAATTAGAAACCTTAATTGAGAAACCCAAGTGATTCTGCATAATCCCTAAAATTTTCAGAACATTTGGAATCAGGATTAGGGCCCCTAAAACTTAAGGGGGGTAAACCCTAACTAACGATTATCTCTAAAATACGTTGTCTAAATTGAGAATTCACGAACTATCAACTCAGCAGGCCTATACTAGTGACAAGCCTACCCTACTCTACGTTGACACCTCAGGCGAGTCGCGACAGGGACGGCAACATCTTCCGCGACACGCGGGGGAACCCAATTTCAAGTATAAATAGAACAGTCTGTTTCATGCAATTGAGTGTTCGTTCGACGTTCAAATTCGAATTGTACGTTGAGTTATAGCATAAACAGTCCCACAACACACACTGATCATGAAGTGCTGCCACAAATCAGGGTAATAACTCGATCGCTGCTACGATTCAATGTCCGATCGATTAAACTATCCAATGGATGTTTAAGTGCTGCCCACATTAGGGTTTATGCTTTGTCATTCGTCGTTAAATCGATGGATGTTTAAGTATCGCACTTTGTCATTCGTTGTGAAGGTTGTAATCTCATGAGTTATCGTAAAGGCTGTATTAAGTTACTAACCTAGTTTGTGTGCCTGATTATTTAAACTAGGTTATCAAGGCTAATCAGTAGGCTAAGCTCTGTTAAATCTGCAATGTGAGTCATTCTCTTTTTATCAAATTACTTTCCAAAAGCATGTTTATTTTCAAAGATTATAATTACAGGGATTAAGTCTATGTAATCTGAAATTACTGCCAGTATGTGGGGGGATGTGCACATAGCTACTAATTATTTATCATTTGTGGGTGAACGGACCCAACAAGTGATATGTCCACAGTCACAAGTCCGGTCAAGTGACAACTGGGTCAGTTAATTCAAAAGATAGAGACATTGTAATCGCTCTTAATACTGTAAATTATAACAAACAGGTCGTTTTAGTAAAATGAATGATTCACTCAGTATTTCCCGCTGACAAAACCTTTTTCAAACATGTTTCAGGTGATCTGTTGTGATCCAGTAAAAGTGCAGAGAAGCACTACAAGCTTAAGGAAGTGGCTCAGTATAAAATAAAGAAACATGTTTTGTAAAATAAAGATTTCTCTGTGAAATCTCAATATTGTAAATTACCGGGTTTTATCCCGAATTGTGAAATAAAATAATCGGGAAATATTTCAGTTTTTAAAAAGATCCTGAAGAAACTTCCGCTGTTAATTAAATACCACGGGATTTCTGTCCCGCGGCTCCTGAAACGGGTAAAACCGGGTCGGGGGCCGTGACAGAAATAAGGTGGTATCAGAGCCACTGATCTAAGCCTGTTAAGTATTTAGAAATACTTAATTTTACTGATTGCCAATTATGTGATTATGTGTTTTATTAACTAATTATTTGTTAGTTACAGTATGGGTAAACAAAAGCTGTCAAACATCTATCTTAAACTAGATAGGTCATCCAACGAGAAGGGAAGTTCATCCCAAACAAAACCTTATGCAATTCCTGAAGAAGGAATATTTGTGCGAAAGGCAAATTATGAAGAACCACTTTCTCCGGATAAAAGAAATTTGATTATTAGGAAAAGTAAGGAGAAAATAAAGAAAATCCGAGAGAAGAAAGTTAAAAAGGAAACCCAAGAATTAACCAATAAGACACCCTGGGAGGACAAATTAGATAAGAAATGGGCAGATTTGTATATGCTAGCCACAGTAGCAGAAAATGCAAATCTCTAAATACTATAACTCAAGTTTTAGTACCTCTATTTATTTACAATCTAGAAACCTTATTCAGTAAATAAATAAGTTCACAGTAAATTTTAGTATATTTTACTTGTCAGTTGTATTATGTATAGTATGCAATAATATTTAAGGGTTATCTATGAGATTCTGTTATTTTATTTTAACATCTGGTATGTATTTTGCATATATGCTAAACAGCATGAATGAGATGTCTGAAGCTTTAGAAAATCTTAACCTCTATCCCGTTAAGATAGAAGTTTCCGAGGAATTCACTGGTTACTTCGCTGACAAAGAAGAACCCATGGAATTTCAATCCAAACCACTGGCAAAACCTAAACCCAAGAAAAGAAGCAGATTTGTGGGCTGGAGGCGTGTACGTAGGAAAAAGCCAGCAACAAGAAAGGTTACCAAAACTGAAGAACCAAAAGACAAAGGAAAAGGGGTAGAAAATGAGGAAAATGTTAATCAAGTAGAGATAGAAGCTGAGAAGAGTTTTAAGCAAACAGAAAGAGAAGTCGGAGAAAGTTCTAGACAGAAACAGAAAATGACTCCCTGGGAAGTTTTAGATCATAAACTAGTAATGAGTGACCTCATCGGACCTGCCGATGGAAACCTTGAACCAGCTAATCCAAACCTTATATTTACTGAAGAAGATCTTTTCAGCTACCCACTAGAAGCTCCAATCCCAATCAATCTGGAACCTGCTATTCTAGATCCTATTGTCCAACCTCAACCACTACCAGTAGAACTAGATGAATGGTGGACAACTGATTGGCAATACCAAAATCTTTTAAACAACCCTGATACATTATTCCCACAAGTTGACCCAGAACCTCCACTATACCCAACTATGAGCCCGGAAAATCTGACTGAACTTCGTCTCTGGGGCGAAGAGTTAATTCCTGCAGGAAATAGGATTAGGGATGTTGGAGAAAGAGTTACTTGGAAGTACGACGGAAGGGAGCGTCGTTTTGAAGAAATTAGTTGACCAGATAATGGGAGTTTGCAGGAATATTTGTTAATATATAATCATAAGAACCAGTATGTGTAATAACTTAACAATAAAACGTTGTATGATAATCGTGTGTACGAGGCATAATATAATATATAGAAATGAAAATCGAGAAATCGATAACTTTTGGTTATATATGTTAATGTGATTACGTGCAAACTGTTTTATTATATTTGTATTTATACTAATTATTTATATAAAATTAATTATCAGATGGCAAACATTGGTAACGAACCAGTAAATGAGGTTAATCAGTCTGAGCAACATCCAGGAGATCAATATATGACTAGGCAAGATATCGAAAATATCGTTGCTCAAGGGATAGCCAATGCTATTCCAGCATTTGTTGCTGCTGTTAAGAATCCAATTGAACCACAACAAATCGTTCCTAGTAAACGAATTTCTGAAGATAACTTCAGTAATAGTGTAAACGGAGGCAATGATTATGTTAATCATAATGAGGAACCACCTCAAGCTCCATTTCCTAAAAAAATGAAATCCGCAACACCTGATTGCACTTTCAAAGAATTCCTTGCTTGTAAACCCACTGAATTTGCAGGCAATGAAGGAGCAACTGCATCACTGCGTTGGTTAGAGAAAACCGAAGCAGTAATTGCAATAAGTAAATGTGCTAAAGATGATCAGGTTATGTACGCATCAAATCTCTTCAAGGAAGGAGCACTTGAATGGTGGAACACTGTGCTACAATCAAAAGGAAGAATAATAGCTTACGCCATGAATTGGGAAGAATTTAAGGGTCTTGTAGAAAGAAAATTCTGTCCCGAGTATGAAAAGGAACAAATGACAAATAAGTTCCTAAATCATCGGATGATGGGTATAGATTGTCGCGGTTATACTTCGACATTCTTTGAATATGCTAGAGTGGTACCAACGCTGGCTTCGCCAGAACCGGTACTCATTTCTCGCTACATTTGGGGACTAATTAGTGAAATCCGCAATATCGTTAAAGCTGCGAGACCTCGCACTATTGACGATGCTGTGGAATTAGCTAACACCCTAACTGATGAACTGGTACGTACACAAGATGAAAACAAGAAGAAATAATTGGCTCAGAAAATTACCCAAGGATTTCGTGCGGGTAACAGTAGTAATTTCAAGAGAAGAGGAACTGGGCAATTCTCAACTCCGTCGTTTTGTCAAAATTGCAAAAAGAAACATTTTGGAAGATGCAAGGTATATTGCAATTTTTGCAAAACTGTAGGACATCGTGAAGAAAATTGCAGAAAGAAAACAATAGTTTGCTATAACTGTGGAGAAAATGGACATTTCAAAACAGAATGTCCTAAATTGGGCAAACCAGCAGATAACAAAACCAAGGCGACCGACGGAACTATTAAGAAGAATGCCAGGGCATTTCAGCTGACCACTCAAGAAGCAGAACTCATTCCAGATGTGATAGCGGGTACGTTCTTAGTTCACAACGTATACGCAAAAGTATTATTTGACTCTGGTGCAAACCAAAGTTTTATAAATACTTCATTCTGTCAAGCTCTTAATTTACCTTTAACCAGTATTAGGCAGATTTTTACAGTTGAAACGGCAGACGGAAATTCAGTTAAAATAGATAAAGTTTTGCAGGAAAGAAATATAGAACTTTTAGGACATAAATTCTCTGCAAACCTATTGCCAATGAATTTAGCTGAATTTGATGTTGTATTAGGAATGGATTGGTTAGTAACCAACCATGATCGAATCCTTTGTGATCAGAATTCCATAGAAATTCAATCACCCACCGGAGAAGTAATTAGGATTACAGGAGATAAACCACGTAAGCCCATGAAGTTCATATCAGTAATGAAAGTTGCTAATTATGAACGAAAACAAGGAATAGTGTATATGATTTCGGTAATTATTAGCACTAAGGATAAAGAACTTAAGGAAATTCCTGTAGACTCAGAATACCCAGAGGTATTCCCAGAAGAATTACCAGGATTACCACCAGATAGGGAGGTAGAATTTAGGATTCATCTAATTCTAGGAACTATACCGATAGCTAAGGCACCTTATCGGTTAGCACCCACAGAAATGTTAGAACTGAAAAAGCAATTAGATGAATTACTAAGTAAAGGATTCATACAACCTAGTTTATCCCTGTGGGGAGCACCTGTGTTGTTTGTTAAGAAAAAGGATGGTTCAATGAGAATGTGTATCAATTATAGAGAATTAAATAAGGTTACAATTAAGAATCGATACCCATTACCTAGGATTGATGATTTATTTGATCAACTTCAAGGAGCTAGATATTTTTCTAAGATAGACTTACGCTCCGGATATCATCAATTGAAGGTACAAGAAGAAGACATACCTAAAACTGCTCTTAGAATTAGGTATGGTCATTACGAGTTTACAGTCATGCCCTTTGGATTAACGAATGCACCTGCTGCATTCATGGACATGATGAATAGGATCTGTAAACCGTATTTGGATAAATTTGTAATTGTCTTTATAGATGATATACTTATTTATTCCAAAAGTCAGACAGAGCATTGTGAACACCTTCATGCATTATTAATTTTGTTAAGAAAAGAAAAGCTTTTTGCCAAATTCTCGAAGTGTGAATTTTGGTTAAAGGAAGTGCAATTCCTAGGACACATGGTGAATCACAAAGGTAATCACGTAGATCCTGCTAAGATAGAGGCAATTACCAATTGGAAGGTTCCTCAAACTGCAATGGAAATTAGAAGTTTTATAGGTTTAGCTGGATATTATCGAAGGTTTATTAAGGATTTTTCCAAGATAGCCGTACCATTAACTAAGTTAACCTGTAAAGCTGTTAAGTTTGAATGGGGACCTAAACAAGAAGAAGCCTTTAGGATTTTGAAACAGAAATTAACAAATGCTCCAATCTTAGCCTTACCAGAAGGAACTGAAGATTTTGAAGTATATTGTGATGCTTCAAAACTAGGATATGGATGTGTGCTTATGCAACGCAAAAAGGTGATTGCATATGCTTCAAGGCAATTGAAAAAGCATGAAGAAAATTATACGACTCATGATTTAGAATTAGGAGCCGTAATTTTTGCCCTTAAGATTTGGAGACATTATCTGTATGGAAGTAAATTTACTGTTTATACAGATCATAAAAGTTTAAGATATATATTTGGGCAAAAAGAGTTAAACATGAGGCAAAGAAGATGGATGGAAATCCTAAGTGACTACGACTGTGATATTCAGTATCACGAAGGAAAGGCAAATGTAGTTGCAGATGCCTTAAGTCGTAAGTATTATGAGAAACAACGACGGGTTCGTGCTCTCAGATTAAATCTACAAATAGATTTAATGGAACAATTGAAGAATGTTCAAGTTACAGCAATAAAGGATGTTGCTGAAGGAATGAAAGGACGAATAAAGGAACTAGAACAAGGAGCTGATGAAATTTGGAGATTCCACAAAAGCAGAATATGGGTACCTAAGCAGGGAGACTTAAGACCTAAGATTTTAGAAGAAAGCCATAAATCTAGGTATACTATGCACCCAGGAAACAATAAGATGTACCAAGATTTAAGGAAGAACTTTTGGCGGATAGGAATGAAAAAGGATATAGCGCAATATGTTTCTAAATGTCTCACTTGTTCACAAGTTAAGGCAGAACATCAGAAACCTTCAGGTCTACTACAACAATTAGAGATGCCAGTATGGAAATGGGAACTTATAACAATGGATTTTGTTACTAAGTTACCCAAAACAAGAAAAGGTAATGATGCGATTTGGGTAATTGTGGATCGATTAACCAAATCAGCTCATTTTCTACCAATGAAAGAAACCTTTAGCATGGAAAGGTTAGCTAAGTTGTACGTAGATGAAGTTGTATCTTTACATGGAGTTCCACTCTCCATTGTTTCGGATAGGGATAGTCGTTTTACTTCTCATTTTTGGAAAAGTTTCCAAGAAGCAATGGGAACTCGACTAAACTTAAGCACGACATATCATCCCCAAACAGACGGACAAAGTGAAAGGACGATCCAAACTCTAGAAGACATGCTCCGAGCATGTGTAATAGATTTTGGTGGAAATTGGGATGATCATTTACCATTAATTGAATTCTCCTATAACAATAGTTATCATTCAAGTGTTGAAACTGCCCCATTCGAAGCACTGTACGGAAGAAAGTGCAGAACTCCAGTTTGTTGGGCAGAAATAGGAGAAAGTCAATTGTCAGGTCCTGAAATAGTGCAAGAGACGACTGATAAGATTACACAAGTCAAGGAAAGGTTAAAGACTGCTCGAGATCGCCAGAAGAGTTATGCAGACAATAGATGCAAGCCATTAGAATTCCAGGTTGGAGACAGAGTAATGTTGAAAGTTTCTCCTTGGAAAGGAGTTGTTAGATTTGGCAAGAAAGGAAAGCTAAGTCCAAGGTACGTAGGACCATTTCCAGTAATCCAACGTATAGGATCAGTTGCTTATCGTTTACAACTACCAGAAAAATTAGCTGGAGTACATGATGTATTTCATGTATCCAATCTCAAGAAATGCTTATCAGATGAATCACTGGTAGTACCTCTTCGAGATATAAAGGTAAACAAAAAGCTGAAATTTGTTGAGAAACCTCTTCAAATTGAGGATCGAAAGATCAAGTTTCTCAAACACAAACGACTAGTTTTAGTCAAAGTCAGATGGGATTCAAAGAGAGGAGCTGAATACACTTGGGAGCTGGAATCAGAAATGAAGCGAAAGTATCCTCATTTATTCCAGTAAATCTCGAGGACGAGATTTTTTAAGGTGGGGAGAATGTAACAACTCTCATCAAAAGTCATAATTATTTAATGAAATTGTCCAATTAGAAACCCTAATTGAGAAACCCAAGTGATTCTGCATAATCCCTAAAATTTTCAGAACATTTGGAATCAGGATTAGGGCCCCTAGAACTTAAGGGGGTAAACCCTAACTAACGATTATCTCTAAAATGCGTTGTCTAAATTGAGAATTCACGAACTATCAACTCAGCAGGCCTATACTAGTGACAAGCCTACCCTACTCTACGTTGACACCTCAGGCGAGTCGCGACAGGGACGATAACATCTTCCGCGACACGCGGGGGAACCCAATTTCAAGTATAAATAGAACAGTCTGTTTCATGCAATTGAGTGTTCGTTCGACGTTCAAATTCGAATTGTACGTTGAATTATAGCATAAACAGTCCCACAACACACACTGATCACGAAGTGCTGCCACAAATCAGGGTAATAACTCGATCGCTGCTACGATTCAATGTCCGATCGATTAAACTATCCAATGGATGTTTAAGTGCTGCCCACATTAGGGTTTATGCTTTGTCATTCGTCGTTAAATCGATGGATGTTTAAGTATCGCACTTTGTCATTCGTTGTGAAGGTTGTAATCTCATGAGTTATCGTAAAGGCTGTATTAAGTTACTAACCTAGTTTGTGTGCCTGATTATTTAAACTAGGTTATCAAGGCAATCAGTAGGCTAAGCTCTGTTAAATCTGCAATGTGAGTCATTCTCTTTTTATCAAATTACTTTCCAAAAGCATGTTTATTTTCAAAGATTATAACTACAGGGATTAAGTCTATGTAATATGAAATTACTGCCAGTATGTGGGGGGATGTGCACATAGCTACTAATTATTTATCATTTCTGGGTGAACGGACCCAACAAGTGATATGTCCACAGTCACAAGTCCGGTCAAGTGACAACTGGGTCAGTTAATTCAAAAGATAGAGACATTGTAATCGCTCTTAATACTGTAAATTATAACAAACAGGTCGTTTTAGTAAAATGAATGATTCACTCAGTATTTCCCGCTGACAAAACCTTTTTCAAACATGTTTCAGGTGATCTGTTGTGATCCAGTAAAAGTGCAGAGAATCACTACAAGCTTAAGGAAGTGGCTCAGTATAAAATAAAGAAACATGTTTTGTAAAATAAAGATTTCTCTGTGAAATCTCAATATTGTAAATTACCGGGTTTTATCCCGAATTGTGAAATAAAATAATCAGGAAATATTTCAGTTTTTAAAAAGATCCTGAAGAAACTTCTGCTGTTAATTAAATACCACGGGATTTCTGTCCCGTGGCTCCTGAAACGGGTAAAACCGGGTCGGGGGCCGTGACACCGATCTTTGGTGACTGACTGTTTTACAGCATACATCTTCGGTAGTACAGATCAACATTCTATTGATAACTAGAACTAGACATCTTATTTTGTTTTTGCAACATCAGATCACGTCCCTCTAGTTTTTCAATCAGACCATCCAGTGTAAACTCATCAAACTTGGCATCATTCTTCAGAACAATCACAAATGTTTTCCAATCATCAATATGTCACACCCCAACCGACGGCGGGATCATCGGGGCCTGGCACTGAGTGAAACATATTGTTCAAGAGAATCCACAACAACTATTAAATGAAAATATCTTCAATGTTAATATCCCATACTACTAATAGATAAAGCAAAAACAATCATTACAGATATCAGTCTCAAAAACATATCAATTCCGACAACTCAGATTTATTTAGCGGGTATCTAGACTTCCTAACTTGTTTCAGCATAGCATTCAAATCAACCTGTCACATACATTAAAATAAAGTCAATACATAAAATGTAAAGGTGAGTACACAAGTTTGCATAGTGTATAGTAGAGAAAACATTTACGCATAACCAGCATGTAACACGTAACGGGCAAAGCATGTAACTATTAAACAATGATCACAACTTAACCACGGGACTGCGTTGTAGAGTATGCACGACACATGTTTAACGAACACGTGAAGTAAAGTGATGTGATCCCAAGCAACCCGTGTCCACGATAGGTGCTGAGTCCAAACTATAGTACTATCTTTGCTAGAGGCGGTATAGTGTAACAATATATAAGCATAGTACAAGCATTCATAGATCACGTATAGCATGCGGGAGCGGTTAGCGTTATAAAGTGTTTGCGTTGTGTGTTGTGTTTTGATATAGAACGTATGTAACACCCAAAAGTGTGTTAAATGAAAATGGGTTCGAGTATACTCACAGTGTGTGTTTAATAAGTAAACACAAGCTTTATTGGATTGAAGGGAGCGCGTTGAGTTACCCTGTGTATAGAATCATAAGTCGTTGAGCAGAGCGTTGAACAGTGCGTAACAGAATGTCGGATGTGCTGAGTGTCGAATGGTGATCCGGGCGAATGAGTATAATCCATCCGACCGGATGGTCATCCAAGCGGATGGTCATCCGAGCGGATGACCATTCGAACAGATGGCCATTCGAATGAGTGAGTGGTGTTTGTAAATCGTTTAAAATTCGAAGTTTCATAAAAACGTAGTTTAAACAATGTGACATGTAGATAACAGTTCATCCGAGAGGATGGTCATCCGGTCGGATGGCCATTCGAACGAGTGATCTATAGTTGATGTTTTTTTTGGTAAAATTTTTCTAAGTAAAAAGGTTTTGAGTTAATGGAGACGGCATGACGACGTGTCAAACAACGGAAACACACCAAGTCCAGCTCATTCGGTCGAATGGTCTCAGCCCATTCGATCGAACTTACTGCTCTTGATGGAAATTCATGTTTGACCTAGGAGCCGGTCCATCTTTCCGGTGGAAATCCATTTTCAAGCCGGCTCTAGACTAAGGAACGAGTCTAGGGTCAGGTTGAGTCCAGATTCCATCGAAAAATGTGTAAAAACTGAAGAAGAGTGAAGAAAAGTTTGAAAACAGATGAAAAGTGTTGAAATCTTTCATTATTGAGTTGAAAAGTGCGGAAATCCTCTAGATCTGGTACCAATCTCGATCAAATGGTGTTCCTTAACCGTTTACCAGAACAAAATGGGTGAAAACCACCTTCAAGAGGTCCAAATCAGTGATTTCAGAGAAAAAGCAAGTGTTTGTGTGTGATTTTGATGAAGAAAATGATGTAGAAGTGATTAGAGATGAGAATTGTACAAGATTTGAGGAGAAATGCTTACAAAATGGCCTTGCTTCATGATAAAAAGTGACTTAGAGCGACTGAGCGGATGAAGATGTCAAATCAGAGAATGAGGGGTGTACGGCGGTATTTATAGAGGTAGGGTGGAGAGTTAGGTCGGTGCACGAAGTGGCATTCGATCGGATGGGCATCTGAGCGGATGGTCATCCGGTCGGACGTCCATTTGATCGGTGGGCCATTCGAGCGGCCGTGTGTGTGCGAGTTAGTTTTCCAACTTTGGTTCGTTTCTTAAGCGTTACGTTGCTTTAATTGAGTTGCGAGTGCGCCTTTGAGCGTATAAGCGTTACGTTGGTAACCACATAACATTTAAACAATTAATCACACAAATAACACACATAACATAAGTTAATGCATAAAGTAAGTCTGCGTTTCGAGTCTACGTTGAGTTTGCTTTGCGATTGCGTTTAGTCTAAACAAGCGATGTGAAATGTGATTAAATACATTTAAATAGTATGCGTTGTAAAAAACGTTTAAATGCGATAACTGTGTTTCGAATAAGCGTTGAAATATGCATCGTAATAAGCGTTTTAAATGCGTCAAAAATATAGTTTAAACCCATAGCGTAAATCGAAATCTTGGGAGTACAAGCGGTTACGAATGAAAGACGACCATAAGTAACGATCCGAAAGATTGAGTTGTTACAGCCTCCCCTACTTTAAGGAATTTCGTCCTGAAATTAAGGAGCAGACATAACAAATAGTTATGGATATTTAGCTTTCATATCACTTTCGAGTTCCCAAGTGAACTCGGCGCCGCGTTTGCCTTCCCAGCGAACATTCACTATCGGAATGCGAGAGCATCGAAGTTTCTTGGTCTCTCGATCCATGATTTCTACTGGCTTTTCCACAAAGTGTAGGGTTTCGTTCACTTGCAGTTCAAGAGGAACATGAAGATTTTCTTCAGCTAGGCACTTCTTGAGGTTCGAGACATGGAAAGTCAGATGTACGTTGCTGAGTTCCTCCGGTAATTCGAGTCGGTAAGCCACTTTGCCAATTCTTTCCAGAATCTTAACACAAGCTTTCCTTTCTTGCCGAATCGAATCACCGCCTTCCAAGGTGAGACCTTTAGGAGTACGTGATCACCAACTTCAAACTCGACGACTCCGAGCTTTCAAGAGATTGTCTCGTATTTGGAGGATCTTGTCATTCGTTTCTTGTAATAACTCAGGACCTGTGATTTGAGCGTCTCCGATCTCGTGCCATACAATAGGCGATCTACATTTTCTTCCATATAATGCCTCAAAGGGTGCCATTTGAATACTAGCGTGATAACTGTTATTGTACGAGAATCCTACTAAAGGTAAATGCGAATCCCAATTATCACCAAAATCTATAACGCAAGAGCGAAGCATATCTTCAAGGGTGCAAATCGTGCGCTCGGTCTGACCGTCGGTCTGGGGATGGAAAGCAGTACTGAGAGGTCGTACCGAGAGCAAATTGGAATGTCTCCTAGAGACGCGAGGTTAATCAACCATCGCGGTCAGAGATGATGTCACGAGGTGTCCCATGTCGACAAATAACTTCGTCGGTATAGATTCGTGCTAATCGTTCAACCTTGAAGTCTTCTCGTATTGGTAAAAAGTGTGAAGATTTCGTAAGACGATGAACAATAACCCAAATGCTATCGTGACCTAATGGCGTACGAGAGAGTTTCTTAATGAAGTCCATAGCTATACTCTCCCATTTCCACATCGGGATCTCGGGTTGTTCGAGTAAGCCAGAGGGTCGTTGGTGTTCGGCCTTAACTTTTGAGCAAGTTAAGCATTTTGATACGTATAGAGCGATATCCTTCTTCATTCCCGGCCACCAATACCTGGCACGGAGGTCCTGGTACATCTTCTTGGCACCGGGGTGAATGGAATATCGAGACTTGTGGGCTTCAGTCAGCAAAATCTCTTGGAGATTATTGCGATTAGGTATCCAAATGTGATCGAGGTAGTGAAAAACACCATTCGGTTTATTCACTAGTTGATTCTCGGTTCCAAATATTCTTTCTTCCCTTAAGGTGTTCTCGATAAAACAAGCGTGTTGAGCGTCGCGAATGAGGGCTTCGAGGTCGTGTTGGGCTTGAACGTTGCGAACACTATGTAAATAGCTTTTTCGGATAAGGGCGTCGGCAACGACATTTTCTTTGCCTGGGTGGTAGCGTATCTCATAGTCGTAGTCGTTGAGAAGTTCAACCCATCTGCGTTGCCGCATGTTTAGCTCTTTTGGGTTCAAGATGTGTTGTAGGCTCTTATGGTCGATGAAGACCGCACACTTGGTACCATAAAGGTAGTATAGCCAAATCTTTAACGCAAAAACAACTGCACCGAGTTCGAGATCGTGGGTTGTATAGTTCTTCTCGTGGACCTTGAGTTGGCGAGACGCGTACGCGATAACCTTGTCTCGTTGCATAAGAACACAACCAAGACCTAGGTTAAAGGCATCGCAGTAGACTACAAAGTCGTCGTTTCCATTGGGTAGTGCGAGTACGGGAGTGTTGCAAAGCATACGCTTAATATTTTGAAAGGCATCCTCTTGTTCGGTTCCCCGAACGAAAGGCTTGTCTTTATGCGTCAAAGAGGTGAGAGGAAGGCCGATTTTAGAGAAATCAGCGATAAATCGACGGTAATAACCCGCTATCCGAGAAAAGAACGAACTTCAAACGGGGTTTTCGGTGTAATCCAACTCTTAACTGCTTCAATCTTCACGGGATCGATGTGAATTCCTTGACTGTTAACAATGTGACCGAGAAATCGAACCTCATCGAGCCAAAATTCACACTTGGAGAACTTGGTGTAGAGGCGATTTCCTTGAAGAAGCTCGAGAACTAAACTGAGATGTTGCGCGTGTTCGGCTCTCGACTTCGAATAGATGAGGATATCATCGATAAACACAATGACGAAGCGATCATGGAAGGGTTTACATACACGGTTCATCAAATCCATGAAGACCGCGGGTGCGTTGGTGAGATCAAAAGGCATGACCACAAATTCGTAATGGCCATAGCGGGTACGAAAAGCGGTTTTAGGGATATCTTGCTCCTGAATTCATAGTTGATGGTAACCAGAACGTAGATCGATCTTAGAGAAATACGTAGCGCCTTGCAGTTGATCAAATAAATCTTCGATTGGAGGTAGAGGATAGCGGTTCTTGATAGTAAGCTTGTTGAGTTCCCTATAATCGATGCACATTCGGAGCGATCCATCCTTCTTTTTCACGAAAATGACAGGTGCGCCCCATGGTGATGTGCTAGGGCGTATGAAGCCTTTATAAAGTAATTCCTGGAGTTGACTAGAAAGTTCACGCATTTCGAATGGGGCGAGATGATAAGGGGCTTTAGCGACAGGGCTAGCTCCAGGAATAAAGTCGACATGAAAGTCATATCACGAGTCGGGGGTAAACTGGGTAAATCTTCAGGAAAGACATTAGGAAAATCACGAACCACAAGTACCTTTTCCATCGCCTTCTTTTCCTTCTCCGCTACTACAATGTGAGCTAAGAAAGCCAAGTATTCCTTGCGGAGATACTTGCTTGGATGAATACACGACATGAGTTTCAATTCCTTCGAGGATACTTCTCCATAAACACAGAGTTGGTCCCCATTTGATAGAGAGAAACGAATCATCTTTTTGAAACAAACAACTTCAGCACGATTTTCACGAAGAAAATCCATGCCTACTATGACATCGAAACTACCAAGTTGCATCGGAATGAGATCGATCGGAAAGACGTGATTGTTGAGTTCGAGATTACAATCCCGGAGAACGGAACTGACGGTGATGGTTCTTCCGGTGGTAATTTCTACGTTGAACGTCGTTGGGAGGTTAGTGCGTTTACGGTTTAGGAGCTTTTCGAATTCAAACGACACAAAACAGTTATCGGCTCCAGTATCAAAAAAACACGAAGCATAAATACCGTTAACAAGGAACGAACCATTGACAATGTTGTTGTCAGTTTGAGCCTGGCAAACATTAATGTTAAAGGTTCTTCTGCAGGCTGCTTGTTGTGGTTGCTGCTGCTGAGGCTACGGCTGCTATGGTTGTTGTTGCTGCTACTGCGGTGGTTGCAGCTGCGGTTCTTGTTTCACAACGCGGAGCGGGCAGACGTTAGCAAAGTGATTCGGGTCACCACAAGAGTAGCAAGCTCGTGCATGGGCAGCGGGCGCAGGAGCTGCTTGGTTACCCTGAATAGCAAGGGTTGAGCGGGTGGTGCTGGAGGAGCTTGAGCGGCTTGTTAGTGTGGGCCTGAACGGTAGTGAGCAGTAAAGTGCCCATAGATGTTGCAGTTTGCACAAAAGCGTCAGTTAACCCCTGTTGGGTGATGAAAGGTGCAAGTAGGGCACAGAGGATGAACACCAGTATACGCACGCTTAGCAGGCGATGTGTTGGTGACAGTAGCTTGGCGGTTCTAGTTGTTGGTTTGTATGGGGACAGCGTTGAGAGGAGCGGCGGTAGTAGCGTAGTGCTTGTTGTTGTTGCCCGTTCGCTTGCGATTCTGGCGTGAGGACTTTGAACCTTGTGATGCTGCAGTGTCGGTAGCGGGTGTAGCGGTATCTTGGTTGAGGCTCTTGGTTGAGGTTTTGAAATACCCAGCTAAGACTCGTTTATCGTTGATCTTAGCCGTGAGTTGGTAGGTTTCCTCAATAGTAGCAGGTTTAGCTGCTTGAACAAATTCAGCTACATAGTCAGGGAGAGCTCGAATATACTTCTTGATCGTCATATCAGGCGTTGCTATCTGACTAGGACAGATAATGCTGAGCTGCTTGAAGCGAGCGGTGAGACCAGCGTTGTCACCTCCATCTTGTTTGATATGCCAGAATTCATTCTCCAGCTTTTGCACTTCATGAGGAGGACAAAACTCCTTCATCATAAGCTCCCTAAGTTCCTCCCAAGGAATGCCATAAGCTGCATCATTACCGCGCCTGTTGCGCTCAGCAGTCCACTAATCCAGAGCCCTGGAGTGAAATACTCTAGTAGCATTTACAGTACGCAGATTTTCTGGGCATCCGCTTTGCCTGAAGGTGACTTCGATATATTCAAACCACTGGAACATAGCACTGGGTCTATCTTCACCAGTGAAGTTTGCAGGACCATAGACCTTGAATTGCTTAAAGCTGAAAGGCGCTTTTAGAGAGTCGCTCTTTGATTCGACAAAGGACTTGTTGCTGACCCTGTTGATCTCACGGACAATCTGTGGTATGACTTTAGCCATTTCCTTGGCTACCAGAGAGGCGATACGCTTGTCAGCATGGTTTCGGCAAGCAGCGCTTTGGGTGTGTGATACAAATGACGACATTGTCTGCAACATACGTCATCATATGAATTAGACGAGATTCAATTATATCGGGTTTTGAAACGTTTAGCGTTTAACCAATCATACTTATTATTATTATTTGGTAACGCATAGTAGCATGTCAAGCACATAAGCACATAATCACGTAGGCACGTAAACCACATAGGCACGTATACACATAAGCACGTAAGCACGTATGAGCACATAATTCACGTATTTTGCACGTATTCACCTATATTTTGCACGTATTCACCTACGTATTTTGCACGTATTTACCTATCTTTCAAGGTCCGTGTAGCGCGTTCGAGAGTTGCGAGCGTTAGCGAGTAGCGTAGCTAGTAGCGTTGCGAGTAGTGTAACGAGTAGTATAGCGTACGAGAGTAGTGTATGAGACTTCTTAGTTTGTTCGCGATTAGTTAGCGTTTTGGATTTTAAGAGTGGTGTGATCCTGTCCTTTACTTTGCATCGGGAAGCGAAAAGCGGTAAAGCATAAAATTTCCAAAATCAAAACATATAAACATGTAAACACATAAAATTGATAACGCGTAAAATCGGCGATTGCAGGCTTAAATCGAAAATGGAGAGTCTTGGGTGTTAGAGATCGACTACCCAAAGTTGTTCAACTATTCACAACGACCTTGAGTACACACTTTGGCCTAATAGACTGTGCTCTCACCGGAATACGACGAACGACACTCATCCTTCTAGTTACTACGTGACTTGAGTCATCGGAACAATTGAGACTTTGGTTAGAGTTTTGTAAAATAAAGTAGGGAGTGGAACTAGTCATTAAGATGCGGGTTTCACCCATAACTTAACAACTTTGTTCCTAAAAGAGTGGCAATACCACGAGATAGAGATGGGGACTTTCGTCGAAATATGGGTGTCACTCCTAACTCGGCGAAGATTCTCGTGCTGAGAGTGGAAAATACACGTCGAGGGAGTGATCTCATCGAGAGTTCTTGGTTTTCACACCTAATCTCGATCCAGTCACCCGATTGTGTTATGCGAGTGTTTTTTAAAATGTGTGTATTGTGTCAGCCTTAGGAAAGGTAAGTAGAAGTTCAGCCGTAGGAAAGGCTGTCTTCGCGCGAAGCTGTAGTATGTGGGTTCGCACGAAGTTATAGTTTTCGCGAGTTCGAACGGGAGTATCAAAAGTAGGCTAGTACAAACCCCTACTGGGTTCACACAAGCTGGTCTGTTAGTACTTAGACTATAGACTAGGTCAATCCTACGACTCGGCCTAATTCCCTATAGTTATGGCTCTGATAGCAATCTGTCACACCCCAACCGATGGCGGAATCATCGGGCGTGGCACTGAGCGAAACAGATTGTTCAAGAGAATCCACAACAACTATTAAATGACAATATCTTTAATGTTAATATCCCATACTACTAACAGATAAAGCAAAAATAGTCATTACAGATATCAGTCTCAAAAAATATCAATTCCGACAACTCATATTTATTTAGCGGGTTTCTAGACTTCCTAACTTGTTTCAGCATAGCATTCAAATCAACCTGTCACATACGTTAAAATAAAGTCAATACATAAAATGTAAAGGTGAATACACAAGTTTGCATAGCGTATAGTAGAGAAAACATTTACGCATAACCAGCATGTAACACGTAACGGACGAAGCATGTAACTATAAAACAATGATCACGGCTTAACCACGAGACTGTGTTGTAGAGTATGCGCGACACATGTTTAGCGAACACGTGTAGTAAAGTGATGTGATCCCTAGCAACCCCTGTCCACGACAGGTGCTGAGTCCAAACTATAGTACTATCATTGCTAGAGGCGGTATAGTGTAACACTGCATAAGCATAGTACAAGCATTCATAGATCACGTATAGCTTGCGGGAGGGGTTAGCGTTATAAAGTGTTTGCGTTGTGTGTTCTGTTTTGATATAGAACGTATGTAACAACCAAAAGTGCGTTAAATGAAAATGGGTTTGAGTATAATCACAGTGTGTGTTTAACAAGTAAACACAAGCTAGATTGGATTGAAGGGAGCGCGTTGAGTTAGCCTCTATACAGAAGCATGTGTCGTTGAGCAGAGCGTTGAATAGTGCGTAACAGAATGTCTGATGCGCTGAGTGTCGAATGATGATCCGGGCGAATGAGTATAATCCATCCGAGCGGATGGTCATCTGGACGGATGGTCATCCGAGCGGATGACCATTCGAACGGATAGCCATTCGAATGAGTGAGTGGTGTTTGTAAAGTGTTTAAAATTCAGAGTTTCGTAAAATCATAGTTTAAACAATGTGAAATGTAAATAAGAGTTCATCTGAGCGGATGGTCATCCGGTCGGATGGCCATTCGAGCGAGATGATCTGTAGTTGATATTTTTTTTGGTAAATTTTTTCTAAGTAAAAAGGTTTTGAGTTAACGGAGACGGCATGACGACGTGTCAAACAACGGAAACACACCAAGTTCTGCTCATTCGGTCGAATGGTCTCAGCCCATTCGATTAAACTCACTGATCTTGATGGAAATTCATGTTTGACCTAGAAGTCGGTCCATCTTTCCGGTGGAAATCCGTTTTCAAGCCGGCTCTAGACTAAGGAACGAGTCTAGGGTCAGATTGAGTCCAGATTCCATCGAAAAATTTGTAAAAACTGAAGAAGAGTGAAGAAAAGTTTGAAAACAGACGAAAAGGTTTGAAATCTTTCATTATTGAGTTGAAAAGTGTGGAAATCCTCTAGATCTGGTACCAATCTCAATCAAATGGTGTTCCTTAACCGTTTGCCGGGGCAAAACGGGTGAAAACGACCTTCAAAAGGTCCAAATCAGTGATTTCAGAGAAAAAGCAAGTGTTTATGTGTGATTTTGATGAAGAAGATGATGTAGAAGTGATTAGAGATTAGGATTGTACAAGATTTGAGGAGAAATGCTTATAAAATGGCCTTGATTCGCGATGAAAAGTGACTAAGTGCGACTGAGCGGATGAAGGTGTCAAATCAGAGAATGAGGGGTGTATGGTGGTATTTATAGAGGTAGGGTGGAGAGTTAAGTCAGTGCACGATGTGGCGTTCGGTCGGATGGCCATCCCAACGGATGGTCATCCGAGCAGATGGTCATCCGTTTGACAACCCTCACAAATCCAGGTATCCATACAATTAATTAGTATTTAATTAGTGCTTAATTACTGTGCTTGATTACAATTATGATTAAACTGCTTTCAGTTTTCTAATACATACATACTCATGCATTAAATTTTATTACTGTCACTCCATTCATTACATATAAACAATAGTGACAAACTTGATGCACAAAGCACAGTTAGCACAGTGAGCGGATAACCATAAAAACATGCTGACAATACCAGCACATAGACAGACATTATATTGAGGCCTAGTATGAGCCGGGAATAAGGACTACACTGGTAGGGAGTGTAGGGAAGTGAGAATCATTAAACTGCGTCACTAGGTGATAGTTATAGTGCCCGGAAGTGCCTAAAACATACTTAAAGTGCAGAATTCTACACTAGTTAACCAAAATTCAGCATTTAACAATGCTAGTAAAGTGTAAAAACTTGGCAACATAATCCTAGACACTTTCCAAAGTGTTGGTAATTTAATGTGTCACTAAAAACAATATAAAAGAAACTTTAAAGCTTTATGTAGCACTTTAACGGATCAATATCCAACCGAACAAAGATATTGTTTTTACTTTTCTGAGCTAGTTAGGGTCCCCGAACACCCTAACACCCTTTATATTAGACAACACACTTAATACACTAACTAAATATCATTAGAATCTAACTAACTTGTAACAAGTTCCATTGCAACCCAACACCCCTATACCCCCCCCCCCCAATCGACGGTCACAAGGGGTGACCCACCCCTTGCCTTTCTTTGATTATTTTAATCCATATGTTGGTTATCTAGATGACACATTACATGTTGGTTAAAGGAGATATTGGTTTATAAATTAACACTTAAGTTAATCACTCTCTCACTTCAAACCATCACAACACCAACAAGCACTCTCTTCTCTCTTCTCTTGAGTGTTCGGCCGAGAACACTAGCACAACCATCATCACCATCAAGTCTTGTTCTAGGCAATCTACATTCATACAAAGGTGCAAGGAGTCCTACAAACAAGCCCGGTGCACTCGGAAGCTCAAGGACCACTCTTGTTTCCTTTTATCCACCACTTTTACGCCTTGTTTCTTCCCTAGCCTTGTGCTAGTAGTAAGTGCTTCTAAACATCATCTTGTTCTTGATTTTAGTGGTTAATAGATGGTTGTATGATGAAATATGAAGAAACACTAAAGAACATAATCTAAAGTCTTGAACATAAGGGATAAAGGGTGGATAAAGAGAAGTTATGTGTGTAAATCTTGCAAATCTTGTGTAGTTGTGATTATTTGATGATGTTTGTTAGTAAAAGTTGGATGGATCATCGTCTAGACATGCTAGATCATGTTCAAGAACATGAACTAGTAAGATGCTAGTGTTAGAAATATGAAAGATGATGAAATCATCCACCATGGACTTGAAACTTGAATAAACATAATGTTTCTTGAAAAATAAGGTTATAAACTTGTAGATCTAAAGATCTACAAGTGGTTTTTCGGAAGCACCAAGCAAAAATATTAGTTTTGTTAAAACCCGGATCTTATACGAACTAAAAGCATTTTTAGTAAATAAACAAGTGTGTAAACACTTGTGTAACAAGGAAATTTAACAAAGAAATATTTTTGTGAATCTTGACTAGAAGTTGTGAAACTTCATACTCTTTAAAAATAAAGTTTTCAAGAAACCAATCTTATTTTTAAGGATAACAAGACCTACTAAAGGTGTTAGTAACTTACTACATATTTTACACACTTTCAAGTTCATGAGTTATGATTTAGGCTTGTTTTTGTCAAGTTTGATATTTAAAGATTGTATATTGTTGATTGATAATTGTTTGAACGATTTTGAAAAGAAAATGATACGCTAGTAAGCGTGGACACCTCCATTTACAAAAGAAACTCTGGCGGAATTTTTCTAGAAATATAACACTTAGAAATATTTTTCTAACAAATGTTTACAAATATATTTTTAACTTGGTTTTCAAAATAAACTTCGCCATAATTTTTATTACAAAATTACCAAGTATCGGAGGTGGATTTTCGTAAATAAAACTTGATAAATATATATTTAGAATATATATTTTATAATAAAACGCTTGTGTGACTGTTTGTTATCTTATGTACTAGATATATTACTTTTAGGGCAAAAATAATATAACTGGAAAATACTGTGAAATTACGACTCCAAAATAATACCAACGCTATCACAAATAAATATTTAAGTTACACCGGTATTGTTATTACAACGCGAACTCTAAAATGTAACTTATGTATTTTTTTGGAAAATACTCTTATATGTATGTTTTGATAAGTATTATTTTGGAAATGGTATGAGATAAAATATATATATTTTGGAATTAAAATATTTTAGACAAGTGATTAAAATATATTTTTCAAGTGAGACTTAAAATATATTTTCGGAATTATAAAGCATACATGTATTAAAAACCCCCATCCTTGGGAAGGAGATACACTTATAACATAGTTAAGAAGTGTAATTACGAAATAGTTACCTAACTATTTCTCCAAAAACGTTAAACCCTAAGCCAAGGCACGGCCATCCGTCTAATAGGCATTAGTACGTGTAGGTCGTCACGCAGCAGATAGAGTTGGAGATTGACGTTTCTGGATACGCACTTCTGTGAGTTCATGTCCCCCTTTTCTGTTAACTATTTTCAGTTTTATACTTCGGGGGTGGAATACATGTTACATTATTACAGACTTCTATATACATGGTATGGTTAGCTTAAGGAGGGTTTACTACTTAGATCATGTGAGTGGGTAGGTTGAACTTGAGGCCATTAATCCTCATTGTAGGACCGAGGGTTATGAGCGGTAGATCTATTTGGGTGTAGCGAGCCCAGCTCCTGAGTCCACGGTACGGACCATGGAGTGACTTTGAGCCCGATGTAAAAATCTGCTAGGTTTGAGTCTTCCTGCATCACTTCACACATATCATTGGCTTTGCAACCCAATGGTGATCTCTTTTTTTTTTCCTTATTTGCTACATACCAGGGATTTTCATACATATTACAAAGGTTTATACATACTCACTTTTACATGAACTCGCTCAACTTTTGTTGATTTTTCAAACTACATGTATTTCAGGAAACTAATGGATCTGGCCAAGTTTGCAATGAGGTTAAGCTGCGTAGGAATAATGATGTCATCCGAGTTTAGGAAATGTGACCTTTGCCTGGACGGGTTACAAGTCTTAAACTGTGTTTCTATTCATGTCTTTTGGTTGTGTTTTGTGAACAAGTTCTAATTACGTCGTTGTTGCAATCTGTCTTAAGTGTCAACTTTTTAAAACAATGTGGTTGTGGTAACTTTTAAAACTTGTTAAATGGATGAACATCATGGTTTTATTTTCATATAGCATGGTTATGATATTTGCTATGGTATTAAGAAGTCACACCAAGATAAACCCATGCTTCCGCAAAGCCAGGGTGTGACAATCCGGTCGGACGTCCATTCGATCGGTGGGCCATTCGAGCGGCCGTGTGTGCGCGAGTTAGTTTTCAAAATTTGTTTCGTTTGTTAAGCGTTGCGTTGCGTTTAATTGAGTTGCGAGTGAGCGTTTGAGCGTATAAGCGTTGCGTTGGTAACCACATAATATTTAAACAATTAATCACACAAATAACACACATACCATAAGTAAATGCATAAAGTAAGTCCGCGTTTCGAGTCTGCGTTGAGTTTGAGTTCCGATAGCGTTTAATCTAAACAAGCGATGTGAGATGCGATTAAATGCGTTTAAATAGTATGTGTTGTAAACAACACTTAAATGCGATAACTGCATTTTGAATAAGCGTTGAAATATGCGTCGTAATAAGCGTTTTAAATGCGTCAAAAATATAGTTTACACCCATAGCGTAAATCGAAATCTCGGGAGTACAAGCGGTTACGAATGAAAGACGACGATAAGTAACGATCTGAAAGATCGGGTTGTAACACAATATTTGGTAATGCTTCAATCAATTTATCAACAATCTTTTCTCGATCTTTGTATATTCCAAATCTCTCTACCTCAATCTTCAGATGACAAAATCTTTCAATCATTTGTCGAACAGTCTCATTCTTCATGCAACCGAATACATCAAACTCCTTTTTCAGCAACGAAATTTTGTTTTTCTTGATATCTTTACCGCCTTCAGCTTTCAGCTTTAAAGCTTCCCACATTGACTTTGAAGTTTCACCATGCTGAAGCAAAGAAAGAATATCCTCTCTAACCGATTGTTGTAATAATGTTACCATTTTTAGTTCATCAGAATGTTTTTTTCTCTGAATTTTTGAATATTCTAGAATTGGAAGCAATATATTTTGATCATTCACAGGTTTTGTATATTCATAAATCATCATAACCCAACTCTCATAGGCATAAGCCTTCACCCAATTTTCAAAATGTGTGCTCCTCCAATGATAATCTTCGATGTTCATTAGTTTATGTGGCCTTTGGTGATTCCGTAAACATTATCATGATTTATGCTATCAGTTATGGTTTTTGAAATGCTTTTTTGTGTAACACTTGTTGCTTCTGAAGTCTCGGAAGTGAATGAATCAAATCTGAAAATCAAATAAAATATATCCTCCGTTCGTACGAAGCCAAATTAATCAAAATTCACACTTATTCAAGTGAGTTTTTACAATGCTGTGTATAGAAGCTTCGTATGAAGCTACTTCAGTGGCTTCATAAAACATTGTTTCAACAAAAATCAAATTTTTTCGTGGGTTCGTACGAAGCTAGTTGTATGGCTTCGTACGAGGACAAACTGCGATGAACAAGTTCAAGTTTCTCATGTTTTCACGGATTTGAATTTGATTTTGTTCGAATTTTGATCTGAAAATTTGTAGGATTGATTAAAACTGATTTTCACACTTTATATAAAAAATCTAGCCAATTTTAACCGTGAAATCTCCGTAGATCTGAGTTTAAAGTTCAAAGGAAAAGAGAAGAAGATAAGTAGAAGAAGAAGTGTGATGCAGAAGAAGTGTGATGTAGAAAATGAAATCAGCTCTGAATCTGTTGTAGAAACATGAATCTTTGTGTCTTCAATCCTTGCAATCAAGCACCCGCTCTGATACCACTTGTGAATTAAGGATCTGAATAAACTCCTCTCCGTTGAATGCGTACTGACAAGTGAAATGTGCGGAATCCAATCACGTGTGTGGATAGAACACAAATATGTAATTATTAATGATTTCTTTAACTGATCTGACAGAGTTTACACCACGAAATCTAACGGGCAGAGCTTCGCCTCAAGAATATCCAAAAGATACAAATGAACAAGACTAACCACCTATATATAGTAGAGTGGGATCGAACAAAGCTTGTATGGCAGCCTTTATACGAAGCTGGTGGCTTCATACGAAGTTGCCTTAGCTTCAAAACTTGCTTTCTTCAAGACAGTAACAGTCTTTATAAGAACCCTCCTAAAATGTTCCGACACTCCTAAAATATTTAGAACATCCCTAAACGTCTTAAAACACACCCTGTATACTAAAAGTGAACCCTAAATACTTTAATTTTACAAAAATAAAATAAAAACAAGAAATTTAGGGCGCTCGCAGGCCGCGAAGACCTTGTCTTCGGATTACGTGGGGCGCGACAGCTAGACCACAGGCAGAACCCTAGCGTGCCACGTGTCATGCCATCCGTCAAACCTACACTTGTGATTCGACATAGCTAGGCCCTACACACCCTATGTCGCGGGCCGCGAAGACCCTTAAGGTCTCTTACCCGGAGCGCGAGAAACCATCGATCAGCTCCTATAAATTGGGAGCATCGACAGTTCATTTCCGATGTTCAAAACACGAAATTCTCTCTCAATTTCTGTAGTGTAGAAATTATACCCAGGCACTATACCCACTAAATTAGCCAACCTCTGCCTCGTTGTAAGTATTTTAACTCCCGGTTACGTATTAGATACGCTGCCCGATTGATCTAGTGCTCTGTAACGGTTGTCGAGGTTCTGCCCGACGTAGTCATTGGGGGTCTGTCTCGGGGAGGGTATAACTAAAGTAAATATTGGGTTATTATACTAACGCGTGTGCATTTTTTAATTTATTAGATTATAACCAGGAAACCACAGGAAAAAGTCTAAACTAGCAATGTGAGTAATCTCCTTTTTGTAAACCTTTTTGCAAACTGTTTTTACAAAACCTCAATTGTTTTTACATTATAATTAACAGTGATTGAGTATTTCTAATTCTACAATTTACATTATAATTAACAGTGATTGAGTATTTCTAATTCTACAATTACCATCGGTATGTTGGGGTTTTGTATACAAAATTTGTTACTACACTGTGAGTAGTAACATGACCACAAGTCGGGTTGACAGTACCGTGGGTGGTAATTAAGGTAGAATAATAAACAAATGTAATTGATGATTGCCCTCAATACTGTACAAGGATAAAATCTGTTTTGATTAAATTGGGATTCACTCACCAGTATTTCCCACTGACAAATGTTTTTAAAACGCGTTTCAGGTAACAAAATGTGAAAGCCAATATAGAAGCCAGCTGGAGAGCACTGAAGTCTTGGAAATTGTGGCTATAAAAGTTACCTAAATAAAGAAAGAGTTTTATTTAATAAATTAGGGTTTATCCCTATAAACATGTTTGTAAAAGAAACTTGGGAATTTCCCATATGTTTACTATTATGAAAATGAGGTATTTTACTCTAATAAAATATTTCCTAACTATGGTCCTGATGTAAATTCCGCTGCCAAATAATGATAAACACCGATACCACCATCTCTGAGTAGGCCATGGCCGCTCGCCTCCCGAGGCAAGGGTCGGGGGTTGCGACAGAAGGTGGTATCAGAGCTACAACCACTAATTTCAGCCAAAGAAGTGTTCCGCTGACATTAAAATTATCAATTTTGTTAGGAAATAATCAATGAGACTATGTGCATACGTGTAGATTATTATTTTGTGTTATTTGATAATTTGTTAGTCTACAGTATGAGTGATCAAGGACCGTCGGACGCTTACCGTCAACTGTCCAGTTCACCTAAGGACGAAGGAACTTATTCCCAGCCTAGCTCCTCGGGGTATTCGGCCGACACCGAAGAAGGGATTTTCGTATTCAAAGCATAATCTGAAGAGCCATTCCCACCCAAGAAGAGAGGATGGTTCAGCAGAGGAGCTCACGAGCGTAGAAAAAGGATGATAAAATTTCAGCAGCAGCGGGCCTTAGCAGCGGCCAATAGAGAAATGAATGCTCAAACCCAGGATATACACAATAGAAGACTAGCAAATTTTCACATACTAGCTACCACAGCTGCTGACCCAAACCTAGAACAACTTATTGCACCCCAGCCGTTACCACTATTTCCCACACAACCCATGGAAATTGAACCAAACCCAGTAGACCAGCCTCCAGTACCTGCTTTTGACCCATCAGAAATTCCTAGAGTCCCAGCACCCCATCCTCCAGATTATGACCCATGGTTTGACGACCATAGGGATTACCAACCACTTTACCCAATAGAGGAACCCATGCAAAACCCAGTAGCACCTTACCCAAACCTTGACCCTCTAGACTCATATTTCGATAATGACCAATATATCAGGGAGATTCTAGAGAACCCATACCCACATGAGGAACCAATGCCACAATACCCTGAACCAATACCAGCACCCGCACCACCCATGAGTACTGAGAACATACAGGAACTCCGAACGTTTGGTGAGGAGTTGTTAGATGAAAGTGAAAGGATAAGACAGATAGGTGAGAGGCTCGTTTGGAAGTATGACGAGCGTAACATGCAGTATTGGATGGACCCCCACTAAGTAGTAACAATAACAATAATAATAATAATAATAATAATAATATATGTGTGTGTGTGTGTGTGTGTGATATGAAAAAAATATAAAATAATAAATATAGATAATCTTATAGCTACTGATGCCTACTGGTATTGTATTTTAAATTCCAGTTATGGTTTGTACTAGACACATATATATAAAATAGAGTAAAGGTCACAATGTATGACGATTTTGACCAATCTGCTTGTGTTGTGAGATTGTTTGCATTTAATATTGTTTTGTGATATTAATACTTGGTAAATGTTTATAATCCAGATGGACAACGCAGCAAATCAGGAAAACCAGAATAATGAAAATCAAATAAATAACAGTGCAATTCGACACATTGTAACCCAAGGAATTAGAGATGCTATGCCATATATCGTCCAAAATGTTAAAGAAGCCGAAAATAATAACAGTAATGGTGGAAGTAAGCGAACACATACTGAACTTAGTCACAGCGTGAACAATGGACCATTACTTCAAATGCCAATTCCAAAAAGAAGATGAACCATGTCTTATGGTTGTTCTTACAATGAATTCTGATCTTGCAAACCGATAGAATTCTCTTGCAATGAAGGGGCCATTGCAGCTCTCCGCTGGATAGAAAAGACTGAGGCAGTCTTAAAAATAAGCAAGTGCACAGAACAAGATAAAATCATGTTTACCTCCAATTTATTTAAAAATGCATCTCTAGAATGGTGGAACACTATTCTCCAGTCTAGGGGAAGTGACAGGGTCTATAATATGGAATGGAATGAGTTTAAGAACATGGTGGAAAGAAAATTTTGTCCTCTCAATGAAAAGGAACAGATAGCTAATAAATTCTTAAACCTTAGAATGACTAGAGTAGACAGCAAGGGTTACACTACTACATTCTTTGAATATGCTAGAATAGTGCCATCCCTAGCATCACCAGAACCAGTGTTAATCTCCCGTTACATCTGGGGATTAATCAGTGAAATTAGACATGTAGTCAAGGCCGCTAGACCACAAACCTTAGAAGAAGCTGTAGAACTAGCAAATACCTTGACCGATGAATTAGTGTGTACCCAAGAAGAAAACCAAAGAAAGAACTTAGCTCAAAAGATTACCCAGGAATTTCGCTACGGTAATTCCAACCGTGGGAAAAATATAGGTTCTACCTCTAGACCTTACTGTAAAGCCTGTAAGAAGAAGCATTCAGGAAGATGCTCCAGCTACTGCAATTACTGTAAGATACCAGGACACAAAGAAGAATATTGTAGGAAGAAACCCAGTAATGGATGATGTCTGTCGTTATGGACATGCAAAAACCTAATTAACCTAAGTAGCTAGGGTAAGCAGGGTATCGAATCCAGAGGAGTCTGTGGTTAATGCTAATTATTAATTGTTTGTAAATATTTGAATTACTTTGAGAACTTGCTAGAAAACTATAAACAATAACTTTGAGATTGTAAAAACAATGATAGAAAAAACGTGATCACTCCGAGATTCAGATTCTGTAATTACTAATAACCTAGTTCTGATTTTATTGGATGCTATTGATTGAATAGTAAATATGTCACATCTACCAATTACCTACTCAGTTCAAAATCTTAATATTAATTGATCAGAGAAATATTAAAACAAACATTCATAGGAATCATTCAATCAACAAAAGTATAATTGGATTCAAAACATGATTATAACTCTGACTGTCACTCAGGATTTGTCTGTCACACAAATTATATAATCACGCAAATAGTCGGCTGTCACCCGACTACAAATCCAAATCTCAATACAAAACAGAAACTAGAATTAAAAGTGTCTCACAAGAATCATTCACCCGAAGTGTCCACAAGAGATTTAGCCGCGCATGACGCCTGAACAATCTTTAATGGCTTGAAGAAGAGTTGAATTCATGATGATGTTGTCGAAGAGATCGAAAAACTCCCCTCCAAGTGCATATGGCGGCTGCCTCTTTCCTTGTATCAAAGTTGCTGATGATGTTGACTTCTTTGAGAATTGTGATGTTGATGATGGATTTAATGTTGTTGTCGGCTGCCTCTAGTCTAAGACCAAAACCTTCGATGTGTGTATATAAAATCTCATGAATGATGATGTAGTTGTTGACTAAAATTGATCCCCTCAAAACCCTATGCCTCCGTCACGTGACTATCCTCAGATGTCAGGCCCTCCTTTTTTTCTTTTCTTTTTTGATAATTGAAATCACTTTTTGACTGCCCAGATCGTAGGTTACGAAAATACCTCGTAACTTACGAACTCAAAATTCTGTTTGAACATTACTTCCCAAACCGTAACCTACAATTCAACAACCATAAGCTACGATCAATTTCCCTTTTAAACATCTCCTCTTCACACCAACTTTCATCAAATGACACATCAGTCCCTGTACTTTATGATCTCCTTGATTCTTGAATATATAAGCTCCACACAACTTTCATAAATGACCGAATTACGCGTTTTACCTGCAAATCCACAAACTTGCGTAGTCAACATATTCAAAGCGTATAATCAACTAAACAACACTAAAATATGTAACATAACACACTTTAAGGCACGGGTTTGACTCTCTCCATCACATCCCCACACTTAACCTTGATTGTCCTCAAGCAACCATTACAAGCATTACTCACCTTATTAACAAATCACCAATAAATCCCTTACTGAATTAACAATTTAAGGTCCCAAGTCATACCCGTCCCATAGACTGACACAATCGAGATTAACAATCTGACAGTTAAATAATATAGTTTTTTTTAAAACAACTTAAGACTTGCCTAACTAAAACTAACATGCTTATATTACTACACACATGCCACACGCCCCTCACAATGATCACTCCTCTCGGCTCAATCAAGACTAGCGTGTAATGTGCTAGCATATATTTCGCTCAAAACCAACTATGCTACTCTGAAGTCATAAGCTTGTATAGCAATCATACCTCCACTGCATCAAATAACGTAACACATATCAAAAGGACTTTTGGGTTATGGGTTAAGGGCAAAGGTAAGGAAATATTTTTGGTTTTTTGTATTTTTATTGGCGAAAACAATGGATATACCAAACCATGACAACTTATTCACAATAATACTAACACATGAGTTATTTTCGACCCATTTATTTAACACGAACATAATAATGATTTTTCTCTTTTTCTTTTTTTTTTCTTTCTTTTTTTTTTCTTTTCATTTCATTTTTTTCTTTTCAATTTTTTTTCTTTTTTTTTTTTCATTTTTGTATAACATACTAACACAGTTGTCATTCATGGTTGGTGATCAAACAGATCAAACGAGGTGTAACAAACGAAAGGTGAAAGGCTCAACATGGTTAACTAAGGTGGGTGGATAAACAATCAACATATAGAACAATGAATGGATCCTAATGCCTTTATCATCTATGTGCGTACGCTAAACCACAGTCTCGGCACGTATCAAACCACACAAGTTCTAACACAAAGCAACATATGGCCTACTCTCAGCAAATGAACATGTATAGTAATTCAATTAACAATCTAGTAGGCTCAAATATCTCACCGAACAAAAGGAATATAGGTTACTGACACGTAGCATGTGTAATTCCTAAAGCATGTTACCCCTAGTTAGACATCTCTTTTTAATTATTCTCTAAAACAACTGTCAGATATACTCTCATGAAACTTAAAGGGACAACCATGACTAGGGATCTAAGTTAGTTTAATATCAGTAGGAACTCTTTAGCGATTGAAAATGCTGGTTTTCATGAATTTCAAGCATACTTGAGACAAAAAATTTCTAAAATTTTTCATTTTTTTCCAATTTCAACCAATTCAAGCATTTAAGATTAACATTTATACTAACCCTCTCTCGAGTTACCGCATCCCCACGCTTGGGATACATTGTCCCCAATGTATGGTGCAATTTATAGTCATAACCCGAGAGATACCACCCACAAACCATGAACGGCTAACAACCTACTCGACGCGACACATAAAACCACTCCCAACACAAAAAAAATTCACACCACCAAGTACACGAAAACAAATAAAACACAAGATAGACAAACACATGCACCTGATCAGAACACAAGTGAGTGTTTGTGTTGGTGTAGCTGCTGCGATCTAACCGGAACATACGCCCCTCATAGATTCTTTGAGATCTCACCGGGGTTGTTGCCAAACATCCCCACACTTGATTCATTGCATCCGTGAATATGGAACGTAGAAACCTGTCAAAACACAAACACACCAAAACGAAACGAAAACAAAGTACAAACTCTACATCCTCGGGCTGCCTCCCGAGAGCGCTAGGTTTATAGGTCTTCAGCCAGACCATACCTGATATGCTCAAGGTGGTTTAAATGGCATCTCTCGTGCAAAGAACACTTGTGCTGGTGAATGGTTAGTATCCCACTGCCATCCATCACTCCATATGGCATCCAAATGATCCGGGTTATCGAAATCTATCGACTGTGAGAATTCACCCTTAATTTTCCTTGTGGGCTTCTTCTTTTCCTGCAACTGTGAGAACTCACCCATATTCACCTCAATTGGTCTCTTCTTGGATTTGGTTGCATCCTTTGGTGACTCCTTTTCTAACTTGACTGAACGCTTTTTGTTTCTCATCTTGAGCCACCAAGGTGATTTGACCACTTTATCCTTCATGACCTTTTCATCTTTAGACCTGTCAATCATAGCAACACTCTCTTTTGGGACATCCTCATTAATTGGAGGATGACACTTATTAGCAATATTAGAATAAGCACAAGTGTGAGACATAAAGTTTAAGGAAAACTTACGTGACCCGAAGACCATATGTACCGTATTAGCATTGCAATCAATGACAGCCTTCGCGGTTTTCAAGAATGGCCGACCTAAGATAACTGGCGGTTGTCCTTCAACATTGGATGGCTTGTGGTCCACAACTAGGAAATCTTCGGGGTAATAACAATTGCCTACTCTTACAGCAATTCCTCTCAACATCCCCCTAGATGGTTTCCTTGACCCATCTGCAAGCACAATCGTGGTGTCCACCTCTTCAAGCTCACCAAAATCGTATTCATCAAACACTCGACCCGCCAATATGCTTATGCTTGCCCCATGATCAATCAATGCCCTATCAGTCTTGAACTCACCCAACTGGACTGGGATCATAGGCCCATTCTCCTCTTCATCTTCAACACTTGCAACCAAACGGATTGCACCACTGGTCATATTTAAACGGACGGGTGAATCATTATCATCAACTATTACCCGTACAGGAGTCATTGCCTCTACATTTGGTTCTTTAATACAAACCTCATCTTGGGAATCCGCGATTGACTCGGATATGCGAGATTGTGAGTCCACTTGATTGTTGCTTCCTAACCTCTCGGACTCTCTTGTAACCCGCTCATTGCATAGTTCATTTATAAATTCACCTAGCTTGACTACATCTTCATAAATCTGATATATATCAGGGGTGTCTTGGGCGTAACTTGATGAGTCATATTCATTAAAATGACCATTGCCTCCATAACCATAGTCCTCAACATATTCTGATTCTCCATTACAACCCCAATCTGGCTTGTACCGAGGACCATCATCCATCTCATAACCACTGTACTCCCAATTTGGATCATGATGGTAATTCATATCATCGATCTCTTCTTGATATCTATCTTGGTAAGAATAACCCTGGTAACCCTTATCTTCTTGTCTTTGCATGCGTTGGGACCATATCCACTCATCTAATTCAGCCTTACTCTCAAACATTTGGCATATGAGTGCCCAATGTCCTTGGTACCCACACCTTGTGCATGTAACATATTCTTTATATTGCGAGCTCATATTTCCTGCACAAGTAGCAAACGAAAAGCAGTACCGAACAAAAAGAAAACAAAGACAAAAGTGAAAGAAAAAAAACAAACTAACTAGAAAACACAAATACTTTTTAGATTTTTTAGTTTTTTTTTTTTTTTAATAAAACGAAAGCAAACAAACAAAACTAAACTAGCACTAAGCGCACGACTCCCCGGCAACGGCGCCATTTTGATGTCTGTCGTTATGGACATGCAAAAACCTAATTAACCTAAGTAGCTAGGGTAAGCAGGGTATCGAATCCAGAGGAGTCTGTGGTTAATGCTAATTATTAATTGTTTGTAAATATTTGAATTACTTTGAGAACTTGCTAGAAAACTATAAACAATAACTTTGAGATTGTAAAAACAATGATAGAAAAAACGTGATCACTCCGAGATTCAGATTCTGTAATTACTAATAACCTAGTTCTGATTTTATTGGATGCTATTGATTGAATAGTAAATATGTCACATCTACCAATTACCTACTCAGTTCAAAATCTTAATATTAATTGATCAGAGAAATATTAAAACAAACATTCATAGGAATCATTCAATCAACAAAAGCATAATTGGATTCAAAACATGATTATAACTCTGACTGTCACTCAGGATTTGTCTGTCACACAAATTATATAATCACGCAAATAGTCGGCTGTCACCCGACTACAAATCCAAATCTCAATACAAAACAGAAACTAGAATTAAAAGTGTCTCACAAGAATCATTCACCCGAAGTGTCCACAAGAGATTTAGCCGCGCATGACGCCTGAACAATCTTTAATGGCTTGAAGAAGAGTTGAATTCATGATGATGTTGTCGAAGAGATCGAAAAACTCCCCTCCAAGTGCATATGGCGGCTGCCTCTTTCCTTGTATCAAAGTTGCTGATGATGTTGACTTCTTTGAGAATTGTGATGTTGATGATGGATTTAATGTTGTTGTCGGCTGCCTCTAGTCTAAGACCAAAACCTTCGATGTGTGTATATAAAATCTCATGAATGATGATGTAGTTGTTGACTAAAATTGATCCCCTCAAAACCCTATGCCTCCGTCACGTGACTATCCTCAGATGTCAGGCCCTCCTTTTTTTCTTTTCTTTTTTGATAATTGAAATCACTTTTTGACTGCCCAGATCGTAGGTTACGAAAATACCTCGTAACTTACGAACTCAAAATTCTGTTTGAACATTACTTCCCAAACCGTAACCTACAATTCAACAACCATAAGCTACGATCAATTTCCCTTTTAAACATCTCCTCTTCACACCAACTTTCATCAAATGACACATCAGTCCCTGTACTTTATGATCTCCTTGATTCTTGAATATATAAGCTCCACACAACTTTCATAAATGACCGAATTACGCGTTTTACCTGCAAATCCACAAACTTGCGTAGTCAACATATTCAAAGCGTATAATCAACTAAACAACACTAAAATATGTAACATAACACACTTTAAGGCACGGGTTTGACTCTCTCCATCAATGGAGTATGCTTCAACTGTGGAGAAAAAGGACATATCAAGCCAAACTGTCCGAAACTAGCTCCAGCCACGAACAACAAGACTACTAAGAATGCTAGAGCATTTGTTCTGACAGCCGAAGAAGCAAAAATGATTCCGGACGTGATTGCCGGTACGTTTTTAGTTAATGATTTTTTTGCCAAAGTATTATTTGACCATGGTGCGAACCAAAGTTTTATTAATACTTAATTTTGCAAACTTCTCAATCAACCATTAACTAAACTCCAACAAGAATGTCTAGTAGAAACAGCAAATGGAGAATCCATTAAGATTACTGAAATCTTGCAGGGAGCAAGAATAGAATTTTTAAATCAAAAGTTTATTGCAAATCTTTACCCAATGAATCTGGCAGGATTTGATATTGTATTAGGAATGGATTGGTTAATAGCCAATAAAGCAAGTATTCTATGTGATCGAAAGTCAATACAAGTAATTTCACCAAAAGGTAAAAAGATCACAATTAAAGGAGATAAGCCAACTAGATCCACGAAATTCATCTCTGTGATGAAAACTGCAAGCTGTGCAAGAAAAGGGTCACTAGTGTATATGATTTCCATAATCATTCACACTAAAGAAAAGGAGTTAAAAGATATCCCCGTAGTATCTCAATTTTCAGATGTATTTCCAGAAGAACTACCAGGACTACCGCCAGACCGAGAAGTCGAATTCAGAATTCATCTGCTACCAGGAATAGCACCAATTGCCAAGGCACCTTACCATTTGGCACCCGCAGAAATGCAAGAGCTAAAGAAGCAACTATACGAACTTTTGGAGAAAGAATTCATATAACCAAGTTCATCCCCATGGGGAGTACCGATCTTATTCCTTCAAAAGAAAGACGGATCAATGCGAATGTGCATTGATTACCGAGAATTGAACAAAGTCACGATTAAAAATGGGTACCCATTACCAAGAATCGATGATTTGTTTGATCAGCTACAAGGAGCTCGATTCTTTTCTAAAATCGACTTACGCTCTGGATATTATCAATTAAAGGTACATGAAGAGGACATTCCTAAGACCGCTTTCAGAACCAGGTATGGCCATTATGAATTTACTGTCATGCCATTTGGTTTAACCAATGCCCCAGCCGCATTTATGGACATGATGAACCGAATATGTAAGCCATATTTGGATAAATTCATAATTGTATTTATAGATGATATTCTCATTTACTCTAAAAGTAAAGAGGAACATGCAGCGCATCTGCATGCACTCCTAAATTTCCTGAGAAAAGAAAAGCTTTACGCTAAATTTTCGAAATGCGAATTTTGATTAGAAGAAGTGCAATTTCTTGGACATTTAGTTAATCATGAAGGAATTCTTGTGGACCCCACAAAGATTGAGGCAATTACTAAATGGAAAGTCCCTGAATCACCAACAGAGGTTAGAAGTTTCCTAGGATTGGTCGGTTATTATAGAAGATTTATCCGAGATTTTTCTAGAATAGCCATTCCCTTAACAAAACTAACCTGTAAGTCTGCTAAGTTTGAATGGGGACCAAAAAAAGAAGAAGCCTTTAGAATCCTTAAGCAAAGATTAACCAATGCACCCATACTAGCGTTACCAGAAGGAACTGAAGACTTTGTAGTTTATTGTGATGGTTCTAAGTTAGGTTATGGATGTGTGTTGATGCAACGTCAGAAGGTTATAGACTATGCCTCTAGACAACTTAAGAATCATGAAGAGAATTATACAACCCATGATTTAGAATTAGGAGTTATAATTTTTGCCCTGAAAATTTGGAGACATTACCTTTACGGTAGTAAGTTTACAATTTTCACCAATCATAAGAGTTTAAGATATGTTTTCGGGCAAAAGGAATTTAATATGAGACAAAGAAGTTGGATGGAAATTCTTAGTGATTATGATTGTAATATCCAGTACCATCCAGGAAAGGCTAATGTAGTAGCCGATGCTTTAAGTAGAAAATATAATGAAAGGCCAAAAAGATTATGTTCTCTTAAATTAAATCTGCAAATAGATTTAAACGAGCAAATTAGAAAAGTACAAGAATCAGTAATCAAAGATGATATAGAAAAATTGAAAGGAATGATTAAGGAATTAGAACAAGGAACATATGGAATTTGGAGATTCCACAAGAAAATGATTTGGATACCTAAACTAGGAAACCTACGCCACTGAATATTAGAAGAAACCCATAAGTCTAAATATACGATACATCCTGGAAGTGATAAAATGTATCAAGACTTAAGAAAGAATTTCTGGTGGATAGGAATGAAAAAGGATATAGCAGCTTATGTTGCCAAGTGTCTAACCTGTTCACAAGTCAAAGCTGAACACCAGAAACCCTTAGGTTTGTTGCAGCAATTGGAAATGCCTGTATGGAAATGGGAATTGACAACAATGGACTTTGTTACCAAATTACCCAATACACGAAAAGGTAATGATACAATCTAGGTGATTGTAGATAGATTAACTAAATTTGCTCATTTCTTGCCAATGAAGGAAACTTTCAGTATGGAACAACTAGCCAAGTTATATGTAAATGAAATAGTTTCATTACATGGAATTCCTTTATCTATTGTTTCTGATAGAGATAGTCGTTTGACTTCTCATTTTTTGGACAAGTTTCCAAAAAGCAATGGGAACCAAGCTAAACCTAAGCACAGCTTATCATCCTCAAACGAATGGACAAAGAGAAAGGATGATTCAGACAATGGAAGATATGCTTAGAGCTTGTATAATTGATTTCGGAGGAAATTGGGACGATTATCTACCATTAATAGAATTTTCCTACAACAACAGCTATCACACCAGCATCAATATTGCACCATTCGAAGCACTTTATGGACGAAAGTCCCGAACTCCAATCTGTTGGGCAGAAATTGGAGAAAGCAATTATCTAGACCAGAGATAGTGCAAGAGACAACAAACAAGATTATTCAAGTCAAGGAAGGACTAAAAGCAGCACGCAATCGACAAAAGAGTTATACTGATAACAGGGGAAAGCCATTGGAATTTCAAGTAGGAGACAAGGTATTACTAAAGGTTTCTCCTTGGAAAGGAGTGGTGAGATTCATTAAAAGAGGAAAGCTAAGCCCCAGGAATATTGGACCCTTTGAGATTATTAAAAGAATAGGACCAGTAGCTTATCAGGTACAACTGCTAGAGGAAATGGCAGGAATACATGATGTATTTCATGTATGTAATCTCAAAAAGTGTTTAGCCGATGAATCATTAGTAGTACCTCTTAAAGACATAGAGGTAAATGAAAAGCTTAAGTTCGTAGAGAAGCCTCTACAAATTGAAGACAGGAAAGTCAAGAATCTTAAACACAAGAGATTATTTCTAGTCAAAGTAAAATGGGATTCCAAGAGAGGACCAGAGTACACTTGTGAGCTTGAATCAGAGATGCAGAGGAAATATCCACACCTATTCCAGTAGATCTCGAGGATGAGTTCTAAAACAAGGTGGGGAGGATATAACAACCCTCCTAAAATATTCTGACACTCCTAAAATATTTAGAACATCCCTAAACGTCTTAAAACACACCCCGTATACTAAAAGTGAACCCTAAATACTTTAATTTTACAAAAATAAAATAAAAACGAGAAATTTAGGGCGCTCGCGGGCCGCGAAGACCTTGTCTTCGGCTTACGCGGGGTGCAACAGCTAGACCACAGGCGGAACCCTAGCGTGCCACGTGTCATGCCATCCGTCAAACCTACACTTGTGATTCGACATAGCTAGGCCCTACACAACCTATGTTGCGGGCCATGAAGACCCTTAAGGTCTCTTACGCGGGGCGCGAGAAACCATCGATCAGCTCCTATAAATTGGGAGCATCGGCAGTTCATTTTCGATGTTCAAAACACGAAATTCTCTCTCAATTTCTGTAGTGTAGAAATTATACCCAGGAATTATACCCACTAAATTAGTGAAGCTCTGCCTCGTTGTAAGTATTTTAACCCCTGGTTACGTATTAGATACGCTGCCCGATTGATCTAGTGCTCCGTAACAGCTGTCGAAGTTCTGCCTGACGTAGTCTTTGGAGTTCTGTCTCGGGGAGGGTATAACTAATGTAAATATTGGGTTATTATACTAACGCGTGTGCATTGTTAAATTTATTAGATTATAACCAGGAAACCATAGGAAAAAGTCTAAATTAGCAATGTGAGTTATCTCCTTTTTGTAAACCTTTTTGCAAACTGTTTTTACAAAACCTCAATTTTTTTTACATTATAATTAACAGTGATTGAGTATTTGTAATTCTACAATTATCGTCTGTATGTTGGGGTTTTGTATACAAAATTTGTTACTACACTGTGAGTAGTAACATGACCACAAGTCGGGTTGACAGTACCGTGGGTGGTAATTAAGGTAGAATAATAAACAAATATAATTGTTGATTGCCCTCAATACTGTACAAGGATAAAATCTGTTTTGATTAAATTGGGATTCACTCACCAGTATTTCCCACTGACAAATGTTTTAAAACGCGTTTCAGGTAACAAAATGTGAAAGCCAATATAGAAGCCAGCTGGAGAGCACTGAAGGCTTGGAAAATGTGGCTATAAAAGTTACCTAAATAAATAAAGATGTTTTATTCAATAAATTATGGTTTATCCCTATAAACATGTTTGTAAAAGAAACTTGGGAATTTCTCATATGTTTACTATTATGAAAATGTGGTATTTTACTATGATAAAATATTTCCTAACTACGGTCCTGAAGTAAATTATGTTGCCAAATAACGATAAACACCGATACCACCTTCTCTGAGTAGGCCCGGGGTCGCCCGCCTCCCGAGGCAGGGGTCAGGGGTTGCGAAAATCTTGTATTAATCATTTCAACTACGATACATGATTGACGCAAGCAATAGACATATGCACTCACAAAAAAGAACTGTTTCTGATACAAAAATGTAAAGAAGTTCTTGAAAAGGAAAAGGTTTTGAAACAAAAAGAAGAAGAGCTGACACAAAAATGGAAAGGTTTTGAAAAAGAAAATGAAATTTTAAAGTAAAAGTGTTCAGCTAAATGCAAAGATTGTAAGAAAATATTGTTCAAGAGTTGCAAAAAGAATATGATGTGATGAAATATTCACATCAACGAATGAAAGAAGCATATGATAATATAAAAAGTGAAATTAAACGTCTTGAAGAAAGAAACTTAAAAAATGCTAAAAATACCAAATTTCTTGAAGCCAATTATAAAGATAAAAAATTGACAGTAAATTACTATATTGATCAAGTTGCTGAGCTAAAACGTGAATTGGCTGAAAAAGAAAAGAAGAATAATAAACTACAGAGTTATCATGCTTATTCATATATTCTTGAACGTATTTTCAATATTACACCTGATGAGAATGACTCTGAAAAGGAAAAGAATGAAAAAGGTATTGGGTGTTAACCTCGGCATATCCCAATGGAAGTAGAAATTTTATGTTATGCTCCTGCACTTGCTGTACTTAAGAATGGCTCGTTGCTCCTTAAGTAACGTTCGCAGAGAGTGATTTAACCAAGCGAGGATTTGCGTACTTCACGCTTAGATAAGAACCATGGTATTCATTTAAGCACAACACGATAAGACGCGAAGAACATACCAAAGTGTGGCCGAATCAATGTGTTCCACTCAATGTAATACATAATTGTTTTATAAATCATCAGCAAAGATTTATCTGAGGATGAGTATGTAGTTGGTCGTATGCAAGTGGTATAATAGGCATAAAGAATGTTATCCGTCGATGGAAGTGTTACGTTGAAGGTGTGGGCACAACAAGAATCATCCAGAGAAAAATGGTTGTTGTCCGAGTTTGTAGTGTCTAGGTTCAACTAAAGCGTCCATCAAAGTTGTCGAGTTTGCCCGTGTGCGGATAAGGATAAATTCACTATGATTCATGAACGTAAATGAGTTTGTAATTTGTCAAGTCTGTAAGAAAACAAATTCCAAAGTGTTGAACTAAGTCGTGTGCATGAATTAGAGAACCCATATTTTGTAACACCCGTAAAATTTCCGTCCAACTATGAGAAAACACGTGTCTTGAATCTCCAACTAAGGAGAGGGAATTTTTCGTTCAACTATGTAATGATACGTGTCCAATCCTCCAACTAATCCCGACTATGTGGAGGGAGAAACCTCCAATTAATCTCGGCTATGTGGAAGGAGGAAGGACCTACATTACACGTTCATTGAAACGTGTTTCGTATCTCCGACTAATCCCAGTTCTGGGAAGGAGAGAAACTATTATTATTTCGTTAACTAAAACGCATCCCGGATCTCCGACTAATCCCAACTATGAGGAAGGAAAGGGAGACCCACCGCTCCTTCGGTTCCATTGAATGCTTATGGCTTGCAATCCATGAACGCCTTGAAAATGCAAACAGGCGGATTGTTCTGATTTTGGTTCACTTGTTGAACTGGAGGTGAAAGGATGTACAACGTACGAATGATTGGGTCAGATTCTTCTCACACTTGCTAACTCTCACTGGGACTCACATGCACCTCAAATTATTATTACGTGCGCACCCGTAATGATAATGTAATTTGCATGTTCCTCTCAACTCCTCTTAATTTGTGCCAAAAGATCCTCAGATTCAAGTGTTAAAAGCTAAGGTGGTGTCAAAACGATAAGGATCAAAAAGTTCTAGAGATGCTATAATACTGTGTATCCAACTATATGCAACGCAATGCGTACATGTATGCTAGATATATAATGTATACAGTAAGTAAAGATGAACCTTGCAATCTAGAGCGGAGTGTCATGGTCGCTTTCGAAACTGATTCGGTTATAGTCTGGTTTTATAAAAACTTTTTAAAACCTAGTTCACTATAACCAATGTCTCTGATACCAAACTGTCACACCCTCAAAATACGACATGCGGAAACCACCACGAGGCGGGTGCCGTACCAGGATCTAGCCAATAATCACATTGAACTAACAGTAATAAAATAAATTTGAAATCCCATTCAACGTGAAAAGTGTAATTCAAAACATCTTGCTAAAAAAATATATGTTCAGCGGAAGCATAATTATCGTTCAATTAATTCAACATCATTTTGTTTGATAAACTTAAGTAAACGTTAAATGTCTACGCAAGTGCCACGACCCATGACCACACCGGCTCCCCAGGCTGCATGTTTCATTCCGTGATATGTCTAACGACTTGCAAGCATGCAGAAAAAGTGTATCAGCATAAAGCTGGCAAGTTCACGGTTTTGTTTAACGCAAAGTTGGTAAATGTTTAGTTTAAAGACATGCCAATAATAAACTCAATACCGAAGTGACGTTATGCTTGTTTTCCCTCATCAATGTCTATCAACATTGGCCATGTGTTTAAGGTCATTAGTTCACGCTCGTCCTCACCGGTACGGTGTGAGGTTGTCAAGCCTGATAGCGCTATCAACTAATACCCCGTTGCCTCCCCGGAAACTAGTTCGGTAGTAAGTAGGGACTTTCGTGATAGAGTTGAGTTTATTAACTAACATCGAAATTAAACCAATGTAATAAAAGTATTTCTCCCTGAAATATTAGTTTGTTTGTTTGTCCCCCAGGATGCATGCTTGTGAAAGAGTAGTTAACTCACATTAGTTTGCTCGGTATATGATTACGTATTTCTATGCGTCAAATGTTAGGTCCGTTACACGCGACCTAATGTGTGATAAATGTAAGTATACGTACGTAAGGTCATGCAATACCCTAATGTCCAAACAACCATGTGTTTACAATCTTACATGTTAATGTACAGTGCACACAGAAATGAGAACCCAATATTTTGTTCGACATCCATCTCATATGAATTAATAACTAGAGTCAATTATAATGATCCATTAATAGGTTCGGATGGATCAACCATAAATAAGTTTAATCATTTCAAAGGTTATATATATATATATATATAGGCAATGCTAGACAGAAAACCCTCATTTTCTTAGAAAACTCTGGAAACCCAAATCTCCCCCCATTTTTACCCAACTTCCCGACATTTTTTTTTTGAAAAAAATAACACATGTAATATACATGTTTTAGAGTGTTTTGGGCCAAAAAAAACAGAAAAGCGCCGAAGGGATTTTTTTTTAAAAAATAAACAAATTTCAGCAATGTCCGGTTGCCTAACATGTGTTAGGCACAAAAGACAGAAATTGCCGAATTTTTTTTTTAAATTATCCCTTCGGCGCTTTTTTGATTTTTTTGGCCCAAAACTCTTAAAAACATGTATATTACATGTGTTATTTTTTTCAAAAAAAAAATGTCGGGAGGTTGGGTTTTCTAGGGTTTTTTATATAGATAGGGTTTTCTATATAGCCCTACCTATATATATATATATATATATATATATAACTCTCAACACGGCATTAATAACCCCACATATGCGGACGTGTATATATATATATATATATAAAAGAATATTATTCAATCAACCCATTAAATAGCAAAAGCTGCCACATTATCCAATCAACATGTTTGGACACTTCTGATTTGTTAGTCATACATTGCATGATCGGACACCTCTCATTTGTTACTCAACCATTGCATGTTTAGACCCTTTTAAATTCTTAAACATATTCGGACCACCTATAACTTCATTAGTTAGGATATATATTTAAAAGGTAAGTGCGGATCATCAATATATATATATTCGGATCTTTATAATCTTAAATATATTCGGACTCTTTTAAAGATCTATAGATCCAGACCATATTAACCAATAACTTCGGACCATCATACAACTAATAAGTGCGGACCACACCATATCCTCTTAAGTTCGGACATACCATTTAAACACAAGTGCGGACTACACTTTGCTTACAACTTCGGACTCTCTAAACTTGATAAGTTCGGACATGTTGATAAAATACAAGTTCGGACTCCCCAATAGATTGTTAAGTTCGGACTATGTGAACCTCCTTAAGTTCGGACAAGTTATTATAAACAAGTGCGGACAACAAGGACTTATATGCGGACATAAGGTAACTAACATATGCGGACCCTTTTGATTAAATCTAAGTGCGGACATTTGTGAGAGTTTATAAGTACAGACACTTTATAAAACAATAAGTGCGGACACTCTCAAAAATAACAAGTACGGACAACTTTTGTGATTTAACAAATACGGACAAAAGGCTTTGTGACTTCACGAAGTCTGACAATTCTAAAAATTCCCTTTCTTCAAAGTTTTGACGAACAGAAACCCCTAAATACACAGAAATCAATCATGTCAGGCATCAACTCAATCAATCAATCTATGTTAACATACTACAATCATCAAACAATCATTGCACAATCATTTGTCTACAACAATTATCACACGTTCATCAATCATAAAGCAAAACACAAATTGTTTGGATGCCTAGGGTTTTGCATTGAAATCAAAAGAACAAGATTAACAACACAAAGCATGAACACTTACCTTAGATTGATGTAGAGATGATTCTAAGAGAATTGGAGAGATCAAGATTGATGATTTATGTGGAACTTGAATGGCCAAAGATTAGAGAAAAGGTGTGGAGAAAAAAACAACTGTCGTAGTGAGTTTTGTGGTGAGATTAGGGTTGACTAGTTATTATTAAAGTCTCACAAATAACTCTAAACACTCCCTAAAGATATAGCTTTTACACAAAAACCATACAATAACATGTAATTTACAATTAAAGCACATAATTCACGTATTGAGAAGTAACGTACAAATTCCATATAAACCGTCCATTTATAGTTATTTGTGTGTGTCTTCCGGTAATTCCCCGAATTACCAACGTAGACTCATTTAACTACTCTAGTTAAATACAGTGTTATGAATGTATGATTAAATTAACTATGGTTAGGTTAAAGTAGTAACCTAAAGTTGCGGGTTGTCACAAAATTGAAAATAAAAGAATGTGCCGTACGAGGTGGGGGGAATCATATACGGTGCTGATATTAACACACGGTAAAATCTTGTTTTAACATGGTGTATACTGGCGACAACCCACATGGACAGTTGTTAGGGTTCAAATGATGATAACTCGTTATATGTATTTTTATGTATAAGCGTACGATTTCTTCTGGAGGGTTCACCTATGGTAGTGTTTTTCCTTTTCTAATATCACCATATTCAAGAATTCTGAACCCTAGCTACAAACAGGCCCGCAAAGCCCATCAATGACTACGTGTTGTGTGCATTGAGACAACAACAGATAATGAACGAATTGTTGGACTTCTTGTTCAAAATGCAGTTGTAGGATCCGTACTTAAAGGTCTCCCTATCTCTCTCTCTCTCTCTTACATAGTTGATATGATTAGACCACAAAAGGACTCCATCCAGTACTTAACGGACGAATTACAGTATCATTTAATGAAATTGAACGTACATACCGCATTCGAAGATTCTTGCATCACAAAGCCATTGTGTTTACATGTAGTGTATAGTGTTCTAATATCACCATATTCAACCATTCTGAACCCTAGCTACAAACAAACCAACAAACTTCAGATACTGAAAGGGGAATTCTATTCCCGCACCTCATTATCTATTTGCACACCCTGGATTTTCAATAAGCGTCGTGTAGGTCTATACGATGCGTATTGAAAAAGTTAAAAAAACATTGCAGACTGACAGGTGCAGGTGTTGTCTGGCGGCTTGCATCATACGCATCGTATAGGCCTATACGATGCGTATTGTGTAACAACCCTCGGTAAAACCAACACCCTTATAATATTTTCGACACCCTATTATATTTTAGAATGTCCCAATATGTCTTTAATTACACCCCGTATGTGAAAACCGAGCCCAAATTATGTTATTGTTTATAAAAATAAAATAAAAATCTGAAATTAGAACTGAGGCGGGCCGCGTAAGATCCCACCTCAAGTTCATGCGGGCCGCGCGGACTCATAACACGCAATCGCACCAGAGGCCGACACGTGTCGTAATCGTGTCAAGCCTAGTGATGACCCAGCTAAGCTACTGCGTTGACCAAGGTTGACGCGGGCCGCGTAACCTTGGCCTGTATCTTACGCGGGCCGCGACAGGACTCAATTTCACAACTATAAATAGAACGCATCAGACTTCGTTTTCCGTCGCTCATTCACACTTCTCAATCACGAAATTCTGAAATATTAAGAATTATAGTCGGGTACTATACCCCTAATTAGCGAGGTTCTGCTCCATTGTAAGTATTATAACCCCGGTTTCATAATAGTTACGCTGCCCGATCGATTTAGGGTTCCGTAACAACTGTCGTGGTTCTGCCCGACGTAGTTGTTGGAATGCCGTCTCGGGGAGGGTATCATTAATAATTTAAAAGGGTTATGGTACTAATCAATGTACTTTTGTATAAATTATAGATTATAGCCAGGAAACCCTTACGAAAAGCCTAAGACAACAATGTGAGTTATCCTCTTTTTGTTAATGTTTTTGGTAATGTTTTACCAAACCTTAAATGTTTTTCTATGAAAATTAGCAGTAATTGAGTCTTTGTAGTTATTCAATTACTGCCGGTATGTTGGGGTTTTGTATACAAAATTTTGTACTACTTGCGAGTAGTAAGTCGGGATGACAATGCGTTACCATTGGACAATGAGTTAGTGACGTGACCGTGTCGTTCCGATCAGTCAAAAACCCAATTAAACCTAGGTAGCTAGGGTAAGTCGGGTATCGTATCCACGAAGAGCATGTGGTCAGTATCGCACGACCCGTTCGATTAGTTAGACTATTTACAAAAATATACAATGTGATTATGAAGTTGCTAATTTTATTTATTAAATTAGTTTCAAAGGATATCGGAGTGAATAGACAAATTGATATTATCTAAAACGATGATTTGTTAATGAAACTTTCAAAACTAAACTACTTAATTGAAAACAAGAATTAGGAATACGGATCACACCCGGTTTCGGTAATTGTAAGTCCTAGGGTTCCTACATGTTTTAATTCAACTCAATTGCATACGATTAGCGGATTTAGTGTACCGTGACTTAGGTGCCAATAACTATCAACGTCCCGAAGAACGTACAAGAATACACTTTGTAATCAACACAAGTAAATCCTAACCACGACAATGCATAACTACACATAACCATTTCGCAAAGTCATAACTTTTAACATCGTTCGACAATTTACGAATACGAAACAAATGTAAACTATTGTCAATGGTTTCAAAAATCAATACAAGTTACCACAAAGTCGAATCAAAGAACAAATGCATAATCCCTAGAAATATACAACTACCTACACCGGGGTGAATCCGAAGAGACTAGCCGCGCATGTCGGTTGTGATCCTTGAAACCCTCACGTGATTTTGTTCGAACCTCGTGTCTGCCTATGTCGGCTGCCTCCTCCCTTCTTGCCGTCAAAAGATGATGATGTGTGATGAGTTCGAGAGCCAAAAAGGTGATGTGCGGCCCTCCTGTCGTAACCGTCACTCCCCTCAATCAAGCCCCCCAAAAGCCTCACAAGTCTCGCATCCTGTTTGCATGTGCCGCCCACCATCAGGCCCACATGTGCGGCCCAAAAAGAAGTCCAAGATGTATCGGTTGCTTATGATGGCCCAATCAATATTGAAAGAAAATAAAATAAAATAACACCACGTGAGAGTTGCTGCCATCAATCTTTGATGATGTGATTGTGTCTCAATTAAATGTTGAGGAATGATGAAGGTTGACTTTGTATCCTATAATTCACGTGTGGTGGCTCCTATATTCGTCTGTAATGATGATGATTTTATTGACTCTTGTTCACCTCCCACCAAATAGCCACGTGAATATGGCTTTCTTTTATTCAATTCATGTGATGTTGGTTCCTAGAAGTACACCTCATGCCACCAAAAAGTCGGTACACTTAAATGGTGATTTAGTGATGTTTTATGTTGCCCCATGTTCACGTCCAACTCCTCTTCTATTGGCGGCCCAATCAACATGTTTTACTTGCGTATCATCTTTGGGTGTAATACTTCGTCTCGAGCACCTTAACTTTACCATTTTAAGCTATTAACCTGTAACAACATAACTACTCATAGTTATCACATTCGAAACATATAATCGCATAAAACACATTAAATCACACAAGATATTACACTTAAGGCTCGTGTTTCACACTCCCCGTCACATCCCCACACTTGTCGTTTGCTTGCCCTCAAGCAAATCTGTCTTTCACTTTCACGTGGGTCGAACGAGAAACACACTTCCCATTCCCGAGATAAAGGTTAAGGTCTATTGTCATGCCCGGTTCAAACTTTTTACAATTTTCGACCTATTTAGCAATAAATGATTAATCATGTAAAAATGGTTATCCAAGATTAACCCGCCCTTGAAACTAGCAAATCACGCACATCCCTCACAATGTTCTCTCCACTCGGTTCAAAAATTGGCTAATAAATGATGCATTAGCATTTTTTAAATAATCACTCAAACCGATTAGAACACGTACCCGCATAAGCTTGCAACTCAATCGTTCTCCATCACCGAACACAAATACCAAGCACAAGTCAAAAGGGCTTTAAAGGGTTGTAACGGGGTTAGGCTAAGGGTATGGAATAGGATATTTTTTAAGTGGCTAAGGTGATGAAAACTCGATTTTTATTACAAAATAACTATGCTAAACACAACTAAATATAAACATCAACTATGAGGCAACAACTTTCGCCTTTTATTCAACAACTACTAACACATCTTTTTGTGTTTTTCTCAACGCTTTTTCAATTTTTTTTTTATAACCTTTTCTGAATTTTTGCTTTTTTTTTTTTTTTTCAAACACAACTATACAATCATATAATCCTATAATCGAATTTTCATCACACGGGTTTAAAAAGAAAAAGGTTTAAGGGTTATGGGCTATAGGGTGGTCAAACGAAAGGTTTAGGCTCAAAATGGGCGACTAGGGAATTTGTTCGGGTAAGGATAGATAAATGGTTTTAAGAGAAAAGGTTTACCTAATGCCTTAATCATTCTCGTGCTTGTATTCGGTCTATAGTCTCAAACGTATCAAAAGTTGCAAGTTCTACAATATATGTCTAATGGTCCACTCAAACAAAGAAACATGTAAATGTAAATCTATGATATAAAAGTGGCTCAAACCTCACGTATAAGGGTATGATATGTGATATGCATAAATTGCTAGTTCCTTAGGCGAATTATTCCCAAATAACCACCCGCTAAATACTCGTCATGCTATTAACTTGAACTTGACCATGACAAAAGACCAAATGGGTTGTGACATCCATCGTTGACTTAGTTACTTGTGCTTTTAAGATCGCTTTTGAAACAAGATATTTTGAAAAATTTTTGAAAATTTTTCCCCCATCCCCACACTTGAGGTAAACATTGTCCTCAATGTGTAGTGTTTAAATGAACGGGTCAAAAATCGAAAACTTTTACTAACTCCCCCATCCCCACACTTGAGGCAAACATTGTCCTCAATGTGTAAGAACTAGAGTATTAAACGCACAAGGGATGTGACACGACTAACCTCCCCAAAATTTCACCCCGGAAAAATAATATACACTTTACAATCCACTTATTACTAAACTAAGAATCAAGGTAAAAAGGAAACGCATGCACCTGATTTTTGTCGCTTGATGCCCATATCTTCTTCTTCTCTTCATAAAAACAGTTGTCTCTCGAACATCATGTACCTACAAATTCTAACCCTTGTGTAGAAGCATGCTTCTCACAACCATTGAAATTTGTTAGGTGGTTAGTTCTACCATTTTTATAAAAGTGTTACCAAATCATGCGTTAAATTACCTTGATTTTTTTTTTTTTTTTGTGGAAAAATAAGTTACAACAATAACAAGCCTAACTCACTTTCGTAGGAATCACGGTTGCATTTAGCTTATGCAACAAGCCCTTTTAAACCCCCCAATAGTTTGGGAGGACGAGAGGTCTCGTGAGGGTTATATAGGGAACACACCCACAAAGTTCATTTAACTAAGAAAAGAAAAAAAAATAAATAAATAAAAATAAAAATAAAACGAATAATAGTACAAACTCTACAACAATTATACCTGATTTGCCTCTCATGGTGGTCGAAGTGCATATTTTCCTACCGAGTTGCCTACATACGCTCGGTATTTGGCATGCCGGATCCATTCTCTTTTTATTTTACACGGCATGCGTATTAAGCTACTTTGGGGTCGTTCTTGACGAATTGGCCAATGTCTTGCAACACCACCCTTCGAATCCTTATACCCGAACCCGCATCCCCAACTTTGTTTGTTGTAGTGATAAGTATGGGAGAAGGATCGATATGAACGTGGGCATCTTTCGGATCCGACTCGTCTCGCGGTATGATGTCTTCCGCTTGGTTCAAACATTCATTTTCTTGCTCGGGAAGATCAATAGCCTCTTCCACCACCTCACCATCTACTATTGTACCATTAGCCCAAACCTCTTGGTCTCGTTTAAGTTGGGCTAATTCCTCCGCTAATTGGCCCACTTGCACCACCAATGCTTCATGGGCTTTATCTCTCACTTCATTCGCTTTCTTCATATCTTTGATATCCTGGTGATATTCTTTCACCATGTTCATGAGAGCATCAAGCTTGGAATGCATCGAATCTTGTGGTTTCTCGTATACCGGTTGAGGGTATTCATTATAATAATCATCATACTCCTCCTCCCGGTAACTTGAGAAATATGGTGATTTGGGTTCATAGTAATAGTCTTGATAATGTGGTGGTGGCTTGTAACCGGACTTTATTTTTTCTTTCCAAAACACTGGGCAATCTTCATGTATGTGAACTTTTCCACAACAAGGACATGACTTTTCTTGCTCCAGTGGTGGAGGTGGTCTAGTGTATGGATAAGGTGAGGATGGACCATTGAAATCTTCATAATCCGCCCTCCTATAATCAAACAATCCGCTGAGGTAGTCTTCCCGTTCCTTGTTGGCTTGAACTTTTTCGTAGAAAACAGAGCAATCCTCTAAATAGTGCTCTCCGCTTCCGCAACACTCACACGGATCATCATCTACCCAATTCATATTGAAAGATGGTACCTGCAAAACATGTACCTGCACAAACAAGCTCGACCACCCAAAGTAAAATCACAAAAATACAAGAAAGAAAAACTAAACTAAAATCGAACAAGCAATGAAATACTAAGCGCACTAGCTCCCCGGCAGCGGCGCCATTTTGACGTGACCGTGTCGTTCCGATCAGTCAAAAACCCAATTAAACCTAGGTAGCTAGGGTAAGTCGGGTATCGTATCCACAAAGAGCATGTGGTCAGTATCGCACGACCCGTTCGATTAGTTAGACTATTTACAAAAATATACAATGTGATTATGAAGTTGCTAATTTTATTTATTAAATTAGTTTCAAAGGATATCGGAGTGAACCGACAAATTGATATTATCTAAAACGATGATTTGTTAACGAAACTTTCAAAACTAAACTACTTAATTGAAAACAAGAATTAGGAATACGGATCACACCCGGTTTCGGTAATTGTAAGTCCTAGGGTTCCTACATGTTTTAATTCAACTCAATTGCATACGATTAGCGGATTTAGTGTACCGTGACTTAGGTGCCAATAACTATCAACGTCCCGAAGAACGGACAAGAATACACTTTGTAATCAACACAAGTAAATCCTAACCACGACAATGCATAACTACACATAACCATTTCGCAAAGTCATAACTTTTAACATCGTTCGACAATTTACGAATACGAAACAAATGTAAACTATTGTCAATGGTTTCAAAAATCAATACAAGTTACCACAAAGTCGAATCAAAGAACAAATGCATAAACCCTAGAAATATACAACTACCTACACCGGGGTGAATCCGAAGAGACTAGCCGCGCATGTCGGTTGTGATCCTTGAAACCCTCACGTGATTTTGTTCGAACCTCGTGTCTGCCTATGTCGGCTGCCTCCTCCCTTCTTGCCGTCAAAAGATGAAGATGTGTGATGAGTTCGAGAGCCAAAAAGGTGATGTGCGGCCCTCCTGTCGTAACCGTCACTCCCCTCAATCAAGCCCCCCAAAAGCCTCACAAGTCTCGCATCCTGTTTGCATGTGCCGCCCACCATCAGGCCCACATGTGCGGCCCAAAAAGAAGTCCAAGATGTATCGGTTGCTTATGATGGCCCAATCAATATTGAAAGAAAATAAAATAAAATAACACCACGTGAGAGTTGCTGCCATCAATCTTTGATGATGTGATTGTGTCTCAATTAAATGTTGAGGAATGATGAAGGTTGACTTTGTATCCTATAATTCACGTGTGGTGGCTCCTATATTCGTCTGTAATGATGATGATTTTATTGACTCTTGTTCACCTCCCACCAAATAGCCACGTGAATATGGCTTTCTTTTATTCAATTCATGTGATGTTGGTTCCTAGAAGTACACCTCATGCCACCAAAAAGTCGGTACACTTAAATGGTGATTTAGTGATGTTTTATGTTGCCCCATGTTCACGTCCAACTCCTCTTCTATTGGCGGCCCAATCAACATGTTTTACTTGCGTATCATCTTTGGGTGTAATACTTCGTCTCGAGCACCTTAACTTTACCATTTTAAGCTATTAACCTGTAACAACATAACTACTCATAGTTATCACATTCGAAACATATAATCGCATAAAACACATTAAATCACACAAGATATTACACTTAAGGCTCGTGTTTCACACTCCCCGTCACATCCCCACACTTGTCGTTTGCTTGCCCTCAAGCAAATCTGTCTTTCACTTTCACGTGGGTCGAACGAGAAACACACTTCCCATTCCCGAGATAAAGGTTAAGGTCTATTGTCATGCCCGGTTCAAACTTTTTACAATTTTCGACCTATTTAGCAATAAATGATTAATCATGTAAAAATGGTTATCCAAGATTAACCCGCCCTTGAAACTAGCAAATCACGCACATCCCTCACAATGTTCTCTCCACTCGGTTCAAAAATTGGCTAATAAATGATGCATTAGTACTTTTTAAATAATCACTCAAACCGATTAGAACACGTACCCGCATAAGCTTGCAACTCAATCATTCTCCATCACCGAACACAAATACCAAGCACAAGTCAAAAGGGCTTTAAAGGGTTGTAACGGGGTTAGGCTAAGGGTATGGAATAGGATATTTTTAAAGTGGCTAAGGTGATGAAAACTCGATTTTTATTACAAAATAACTATGCTAAACACAACTAAATATAAACATCAACTATGAGGCAACAACTTTTTCCTTTTATTCAACAACTACTAACACATCTTTTTGTGTTTTTCTCAACGCTTTTTCATTTTTTTTTATAACCTTTTCTGAATTTTTGCTTTTTTTTTTCAAACACAACTATACAATCATATAATCCTATAATCGAATTTTCATCACACGGGTTTAAAAAGAAAAAGGTTTAAGGATTATGGGCTATAGGGTGGTCAAACGAAAGGTTTAGGCTCAAAATGGGCGACTAGGGAATTTGTTCGGGTAAGGATAGATAAATGGTTTTAAGAGAAAAGGTTTACCTAATGCCTTAATCATTCTCGTGCTTGTATTCGGTCTATAGTCTCAAACGTATCAAAAGTTGCAAGTTCTACAATATATGTCTAATGGTCCACTCAAACAAAGAAACATGTAAATGTAAATCTATGATATAAAAGTGGCTCAAACCTCACGTATAAGGGTATGATATGTGATATGCATAAATTGCTAGTTCCTTAGGCGAATTATTCCCAAATAACCACCCGCTAAATACTCGTCATGATATTAACTTGAACTTGACCATGACAAAAGACCAAATGGGTTGTGACATCCATCGTTGACTTAGTTACTTGTGCTTTTAAGATCGCTTTTGAAACAATATATTTTGAAAAATTTTTGAAAATTTTTCCCCCATCCCCACACTTGAGGTAAACATTGTCCTCAATGTGTAGTGTTTAAATGAACGGGTCAAAAATCGAAAACTTTTACTAACTCCCCCATCCCCACACTTGAGGCAAACATTGTCCTCAATGTGTAAGAACTAGAGTATTAAACGCACAAGGGATGTGACACGACTAACCTCCCCAAAATTTCACCCCGGAAAAATAATATACACTTTACAATCCACTTATTACTAAACTAAGAATCAAGGTAAAAAGGAAACGCATGCACCTGATTTTTGTCGCTTGATGCCCATATCTTCTTCTTCTCTTCATAAAAACAGTTGTCTCTCGAACATCATGTACCTACAAATTCTAACCCTTGTGTAGAAGCATGCTTCTCACAACCATTGAAATTTGTTAGGTGGTTAGTTCTACCATTTTTATAAAAGTGTTACCAAATCATGCGTTAAATTACCTTGATTTTTTTTTTTTTGTGGAAAAATAAGTTACAACAATAACAAGCCTAACTCACTTTCGTAGGAATCACGATTGCATTTAGCTTATGCAACAAGCCCTTTTAAACCCCCCAATAGCTTGGGAGGACGAGAGGTCTCGTGAGGGTTATATAGGGAACACACCCACAAAGTTCATTTAACTAAGAAAAGAAAAAAAAATAAATAAATAAAAATAAAAATAAAACGAATAATAGTACAAACTCTACAACAATTATACCTGATTTGCCTCTCATTGTGGTCGAAGTGCATATTTTCCTACCGAGTTGCCTACATACGCTCGGTATTTGGCATGCCGGATCCATTCTCTTTTTATTTTACACGGCATGCGTATTAAGCTACTTTGGGGTCGTTCTTGACGAATTGGCCAATGTCTTGCAACACCACCCTTCGAATCCTTATACCCGAACCCGCATCCCCAACTTTGTTTGTTGTAGTGATAAGTATGGGAGAAGGATCGATATGAACGTGGGCATCTTTCGGATCTGACTCGTCTCGCGGTATGATGTCTTCCGCTTGGTTCAAACATTCATTTTCTTGCTCGGGAAGATCAATAGCCTCTTCCACCACCTCACCATCTACTATTGTACCATTAGCCCAAACCTCTTGGTCTCGTTTAAGTTGGGCTAATTCCTCCGCTAATTGGCCCACTTGCACCACCAATGCTTCATGGGCTTTATCTCTCACTTCATTCGCTTTCTTCATATCTTTGATATCCTGGTGATATTCTTTCACCATGTTCATGAGAGCATCAAGCTTGGAATGCATCGAATCTTGTGGTTTCTCGTATACCGGTTGAGGGTATTCATTATAATAATCATCATACTCCTCCTACCGGTAACTTGAGAAATATGGTGATTTGGGTTCATAGTAATAGTCTTGATAATGTGGTGGTGGCTTGTAACCGGACTTTATTTTTTCTTTCCAAAACACTGGGCAATCTTCATGTATGTGAACTTTTCCACAACAAGGACATGACTTTTCTTGCTCCAGTAGTGGAGGTGGTCTAGTGTATGGATAAGGTGAGGATGGACCATTGAAATCTTCATAATCCGCCCTCCTATAATCAAACAATCCGCTGAGGTAGTCTTCCCGTTCCTTATTGTCTTGAACTTTTTCGTAGAAAACAGAGCAATCCTCTAAATAGTGCTCTCCGCTTCCGCAACACTCACACGGATCATCATCTACCCAATTCATATTGAAAGATGGTACCTGCAAAACATGTACCTGCACAAACAAGCTCGACCACCCAAAGTAAAATCACAAAAATACAAGAAAGAAAAACTAAACTAAAATCGAACAAGCAATGAAATACTAAGCGCACTAGCTCCCCGGCAGCGGCGCCATTTTGACGTGACCGTGTCGTTCCGATCAGTCAAAAACCCAATTAAACCTAGGTAGCTAGGGTAAGTCGGGTATCGTATCCACAAAGAGCATGTGGTCAGTATCGCACGACCCGTTCGATTAGTTAGACTAGTTACAAAAATATACAATGTGATTATGAAGTTGCTAATTTTATTTATTAAATTAGTTTCAAAGGATATCGGAGTGAACCGACAAATTGATATTATCTAAAACGATGATTTGTTAACGAAACTTTCAAAACTAAACTACTTAATTGAAAACAAGAATTAGGAATACGGATCACACCGGGTTTCGGTAATTGTAAGTCCTAGGGTTCCTACATGTTTTAATTCAACTCAATTGCATACGATTAGCGGATTTAGTGTACCGTGACTTAGGTGCCAATAACTATCAACGTCCCGAAGAACGGACAAGAATACACTTTGTAATCAACACAGGTAAATCCTAACCACGACAATGCATAACTACACATAACCATTTCGCAAAGTCATAACTTTTAACATCGTTCGACAATTTACGAATACGAAACAAATGTAAACTATTGTCAATGGTTTCAAAAATCAATACAAGTTGTCACAAAGTCGAATCAAAGAACAAATGCATAAACCCTAGAAATATACAACTACCAACACCGGGGTGAATCCGAAGAGACTAGCCGTGCATGTCGGTTGTGATCCTTGAAACCCTCACGTGATTTTGTTCGAACCTCGTGTCTGCCTATGTCGGCTGCCTCCTCCCTTCTTGCCGTCAAAAGATGATGATGTGTGATGAGTTCGAGAGCCAAAAAGGTGATGTGCGGCCCTCCTGTCGTAACCGTCACTCCCCTCAATCAAGCCCCCCAAAAGCCTCACAAGTCTCGCATCCCGTTTGCATGTGCCGCCCACCATCAGGCCCACATGTGCGGCCCAAAAAGAAGTCCAAGATGTATCGGTTGCTTATGATGGCCCAATCAATATTGAAAGAAAATAAAATAAAATAACACCACGTGAGAGTTGCTGCCATCAATCTTTGATGATGTGATTGTGTCTCAATTAAATGTTGAGGAATGATGAAGGTTGACTTTGTATCCTATAATTCACGTGTGGTGGCTCCTATATTCGTCTGTAATGATGATGATTTTATTGACTCTTGTTCACCTCCCACCAAATAGCCACGTGAATATGGCTTTCTTTTATTCAATTCATGTGATGTTGGTTCCTAGAAGTACACCTCATGCCACCAAAAAGTCGGTACACTTAAATGGTGATTCAGTGATGTTTTATGTTGCCCCATGTTCACGTCCCACTCCTCTTCTATTGGCGGCCCAATCAACATGTTTTACTTGCGTATCATCTTTGGGTGTAATACTTCGTCTCGAGCACCTTAACTTTACCATTTTAAGCTATTAACCTGTAACAACATAACTACTCATAGTTATCACATTCGAAACATATAATCGCATAAAACACATTAAATCACACAAGATATTACACTTAAGGCTCGTGTTTCACACTCCCCATCAGTTAGCCAATGGGTAATATGACCCACAAGTCAGGATTGATAGTACCAAATGGAGTAATTGTGTAGACATAAACAAAGTGATCACTCTCAATACTGTTCACTGTGACTTTAAACTTGATTAAATTGGGATTCACTCACCAGTATTTCCCGCTGACAAATATTTTTAAAACATGTTTCAGGTAACCCAATGTGACAGCCAATTAGTAAAAACCCAGCTGGAGAGCACTGAAGGCTTGGGAAAATGTGGCTATAAAAGTTACCTAATAAACGATGTTTTAAATTTAAATAAAATAGGGTTTGTCCCTAATAATGTATTGTAATAAGAAACTTGGGTTTTACCCATGTGATTATTAATATGAAATGAGGTGGTTTTACTCTGATAAACATTTCCTAACTACGGTCCTGATGTAAATTCCGCTGCAAGACTAAATAAAACTGATACCACCAAACTCTGTGATCACGTCCGCCCGTTCCCGGGGATCAGGGATCGGGGGTTGTGACAGAAGGTGGTATCAGAGCCTAGCCACTGGTCTGAGCCAAAGAAGTGTTCTGCTGACACTTAAATTCTGAAATTTGTGTTAGGAAATTTTGTAAATAAATGCATAACTGTAATTAGGTGTTATGTGTTATTTGACTATTTGTTAGTTTTCAGTATGAGTGATCAAGGACCATCTGATGTGAATCGTCAGTTACCTGAATCACCTAGGAATGAGGGTTCATCATCCCAGCCTGCCCTTTCCGGGTATACTGCTGATCAGGAAGATGGAATATTTGCTTTTAGAGCTCAATCTGAAGAACCTTTCCCTACTAAGAAACGAGGATGGTTTAGTAAAGAAGCTTTTGCTCGTAGGAAAAGAATGAGGAAATTGCAACAGCAAAGGGCCTTAGCAGCTATTAAGAGAGAGACAGATGCCCATACTCAAGATATGTTAAATAGAAGCCTAGTTAATTTTCATATCTTAGCTACGACTGCTGCTGACCCAGATCTGGAACAACTAGTATCCCCACAACCACAAAACCCAGAACACCCCATGGAGATAGAAAATCAGGAAAACCAGGTGGAGATGCATGATTTTAACCCAGAAGAAATCCCTAGGGTGCCTACACCAAACCCACTAGACCCAAATTACGATCCCTGGTGGGACGATAATAGGGACTTTGTGCAACGTTACCCTGTCCAGGAATATCCACCCATACAGAACATAGAAGTCTACCCAGGTATGGACCCTTTAGATCCCTATTACCAAGATGACTATATTAGGGAAATTTTAGAGGATCCTTACCAATTTCATGAATTGTCACCCCATATCAGGAACCCGTACCCCAGATTCCAAACCCAGTCCGAGAACCTGCACCCCCAATGAGTGCAGAAAACGTTCAAGAACTTAGGACTTTCGGGGAGGAAATTTTAGAAAGCAGTGAGAGGATGTGTCAGGTGGGAGAGTGTCACACCCCCAAAATCCACACGCGGAGTACCACCGCTTGGAGGCGTGACATGACCAGGATCAAGCCACCAATCATATTGAACATAAGTATGTATATCAAAAGTCATTCATCAATACGAAAGGTGTTTACAAAACCAAATATAAACAAGTGTGTAGCGGAAGCATTAATGTAAAACCCAACATAAGTTTAGATACAAAATGTTATAATGTTTAACAACACATTCACGATCCATGTCCACAACGACTGTGCCTCCCGTGCAAGCTCCAAAAGTACCTATGGTCCTGCAAGGCATGTAACAGAGAGTCAACAACTAGTTGAGCGAGTTCACAGTTGGATATTTAGTTATTATGTTCATTACGTAAATCGTATGTTCGATTAGTAATCATGTATCGTATGTAATAGCATCGCGGCCCTCAAGGCATGTTTGCGAAGATTAGTGGGGGTTTCCCATGTTTTCTAGACTAGGTATATTTGTATCGCGGCCCTCCAGGCATGTTTGCGAAGATTAAAGTATAGTTCGCGGCCATTCCAAGCATGTTTGCGAAGATTGTTCTAGTATCGCGGCCAATCCCGGCATGTTTGCGAAGAGAAGTATATGTATCACTAGTCTAGTAGTATCTACCATTGACCTTCATCTCCCGAGGCCAATGGTATGTAATTCCGATAACTCTTAAGCATAAATAAGCAGTTAATCAACCCATTCCCAACCCCGGGAATCCCATGCCTTGGTAGAAGTGTGAACTCACCTTGTTTGCTCGGTATGCTAAGTTAAGTGCTCACAGTTAATCAGTCAAGTCCTATAGTGCACGTATGCTCAGTCAGTTTACGTCGTAATATTTCACATGTCATTTATGTCACATAGTGTGTTCATGCATTTCTCATCAAATAACACATATCAGTTGGTTCATGTTCATACAGTCATACTCCATATAACCGAGTTCTTGGTAATATCTAACTTGGTAAATCAATTAATATGCTTGATGGGGGTTAACAGACTTAACCAGGTTAATGTATTAAGCAAAGATAACAAGCTTCCAGAATAAACAAATATAACAGGAATAAATAAACTGCCAGTGCTAGTGCTAGTTAATTAACAGAGTTAACAAGTTAATAAAGTTAACTACTTAACAGAGTTTGTCCACTAACAGAGTTACTCAAACAATAAAGTTATTAACATACATATTTATCAAAGTTAAATAAACTAACTGAGTTAATCAAGTGCTTAGTTTAAGTAAATAACATATTTTAATGACATAAAGTATTAACAGTAGCTTGTTGTTGCCAAACAAACAAAAGTGCCGAAATCACCCTTTGGCCGAAAACCAACTTGGCCGAAAACACCCTTTAGTCGAAATCACCTAAGTGGCCGAAATCCCTCATCAGCCGAAAACACATATGGCCGAAATCCAAATAGTGCCGAAAACACTATGTTGCCGAAAACCATATGTGTGCCGAAAACCCTTACTGGGCCGAAAACACATGTTGGGCCGAAATCACTCTTTGTGATTTCGTCCACTTTAGAGTGTTGTGGGTGATTTCGTCCGGTTATCTTCTTCTCCAACACTTTCTGTAACTTAAACCCAGCAATCTAAATCTCATTACAGTTACAGTTTAATCATCTACAAGCCATTTATATCAATCATTGATATTAAAACAAATACTCTATCAAAACTTTGTGAAATCTAGAACATAATTCCATCATTTTATCATTCATACCATAATCCCACTGTTGATCAAAACTTTAAAATATACACACAGTTCATGAATGATAATTATCTAACAAGCACACTATGATAAATCATATATTCATATATATAAATATACACATACATCATGATTAAACATCCATTAATCATACGATAAGCATCTTAAACAACTGAACATGAAGATCACTAACCAAGAATTTTAACAGAGGTTTTGCTTCAAGATGAGGAACTCTTTGTGGGTTTTCAGAGATAGAGAGAGACAAAGTGATAAGATTTGTTTTGGTAAATGTGAGACTTGTCTGAGAAGATTGTTCATAAAAATGATTATACAAAATATCTAATCACTGGGCCATGGGCCAAGCCCATCTGTGTGATTTCGCCAAACCTTGCTGGACGAAAACACTTAAAGTGTTTTCACCACTTGGGTGATTTCATGATACTTGTTTACAGTAGAGTCCAACTTTATTTAACATATGTTTAAATATTAACACCATATTAACATACAACCACACATAAAAATATATATGGATCACAAGTATAAAATATTAATCGAAATACGATATAACGTATTACAAAGGTAAGCGTTGTGAAACAACGAGTCATATTAACAAACAACTAAAATAAAAAAAAATAGCGTGCACTAAATGCGAAGATAGAATCTTGGAAACTCGAGTTGTCACATTATCCCCAACTTGAAAGAAATTTCGTCCCGAAATTTAGCATGCGGTTACTGAGGAAGCTAGGTAAGTTATCGTTTACTGGTTTTCCTGGGGTGTCACATCATCCCCCCGTTGATTTGGAATTTCTTCCCGAAATTCTGTAGTAGCTTCAGCCTCAGTAGTAGTTGCATTGTTTTCGAACAACTGGGGATATTTGAGTTCCATTTGGTCTTCGCGTTCCCAGGTAAACTCTGGGCCACGACGGGAGTTCCAACGAACTCGAACAAGAGGTATTCTGGTGTTCTTGAGGACCTTAACATCCCGGTCCGTGATTTCAACTGGTTCTTCGACGAAATGCAATTGTTCGTCGATAGTGAGCTCCTTCAAAGGAACTATGAAGGTCTCATCTGATTGCCACTTCTTCAGATTCGACACATGAAAGACGTTGTGAACTGCACTGAGTTCAGCTGGTAAGTTCAGTCTGTAGGCCACTTTGCCTATCTTTTCTATGACTTCAAATGGTCCAACGTATCGTGGATTGAGTTTGCCTCGTTTGCCAAAACGAACAACACCCTTCCAAGGTGAAACTTTGAGTAGTGCTCGATCCCCAACTTGGAATTCGAGTATTTTCCTGTCTTTATCAGCGTATACTTTCTGACGGTCACGAGCTGCCGCCATGCGTTGTCGTATTTGAGCAATCTTTTCAGTAGTATCAACTACCATTTCCGGACCTGTGATCTGACTGTCACCCACCTCTGCCCAACAAAGAGGTGATCGGCATTTACGCCCGTACAATGCCTCAAATGGAGCAGCTTTAATGCTGGTGTGGTAACTGTTGTTGTATGAAAATTCCACAAGTGGCAGATGTTTTTCCCAGCCTTTGCCAAAGTCAATGACGCACGCCCGAAGCATGTCTTCTAGAGTTTGAATAGTGCGCTCAGACTGCCCGTCTGTCTGAGGATGATAAGCTGTGCTCATGTCTAAACGAGAGCCAAAAGATTTGTGCATTGCTTGCCACAGTTCTGAAGTAAAACGTGCGTCACGATCAGAAATAATAGACGTGGGCACCCCGTGCCTCGAGACAACTTCCTTAAGGTATACGTCTGCTAGAGTGGAGAACTTATCCGTTTCCTTGATAGCCAAGAAGTGAGCAGACTTTGTGAGTCGATCTACGATCACCCAAATAGTATCATTTCCGCGCTGAGATCTAGGTAAGCCGGTAACAAAATCCATGGAAATTTGCTCCATTTCCATTGTGGTATCTCAGGTTGTTGGAGTGGGCCTGATGGTTTCTGATATTCCGCTTTGACTCTCGCACAAGTCAAACACTTGCTAACGTAAGTTGCTATGTGGGCCTTCATGCTAGGCCACCAATATGTAGTTCTGAGGTCGTAGTACATCTTATCTGAACCAGGATGTACTGAGTAGCGAGACTTATGAGCTTCATTCATCACAAGCTCGCGTAAATTACCATAGAGTGGGACCCAGATGCGTCCGGTTACATAATAGGCGCCGTCTGCCCTTTGTTCTAACCTTTGCCTTGAACCGCGTAGGGCTTCAGCCCTGACGTTTTCCGGTTTCAATGCTTCTACCTGAGCATCTCGTATCTGTGAAGGAAGACTAGACTGAATAGTGAGTTGCAACGCTCTTACACGCCTAGGTGTAGTATCCTTTCGAGTGAGGGCGTCTGCCACCACATTGGCTTTGCCTGGATGGTACTTTATAGCACATTCGTAATCGTTCAGTAACTCGACCCATCGACGTTGTCGCATGTTCAAGTCTTTCTGCCTGAAGATATGCTCAAGACTCCTATGATCGGTGTAGATGGTGCACTTGGTGCCATACAGATAATGTCGCCATATCTTGAGCGCAAAAACAACAGCTCCAAGCTCTAAATCGTGCGTAGTGTAATTCCGTTCGTGAATCTTAAGTTGGCGTGAAGCATAAGCAATAACTTTATCCCGTTGCATCAACACACATCCAAGACCTTGGATAGATGCATCGCAGTATACTACAAAATCGTCCGTGCCTTCAGGCAATGAGAGGATAGGTGCGCTACAAAGTCTATCCTTTAAGTGCTGAAACGCTGTATCCTGTGTATCACTCCAACGGTAAGCAACACCTTTATGCGTCAGTAATGTAAGCGGCTGTGCAATCTTTGAGAAGTCTTTGATGAACCGTCTGTAATAACCCGCCAAACCCAAGAATTGGCGTATTTCTGTCGGTGTGCTAGGTGCAGGCCAGTTCTTGATCGAATCTACTTTGGATGGATCGACATGAATCCCATCCTTGTTTACCACGTGGCCTAGAAAGTGAACTTCACGAAGCCAGAAGTCGCATTTTGAAAACTTAGCGTACAGCTGTTCCGTTCGAAGGAGTTCCAGAATAAGTCGTAAATGCTGTTCGTGCTCCTCCCGATTCTTCGAATAAATCAGGATGTCGTCAATGAAAACAATAACAAACTTGTCAAGATAAGGTTTGCACACCCTGTTCATAAGATCCATGAAAACCGCAGGCGCGTTCGTTAGCCCGAATGGCATGACCAAAAAACTCATAATGACCGTAGCGAGTTCTGAATGCTGTTTTGGAGACGTCCTCATCCCGGACTCTCAGTTGATGGTAACCCGACCTCAGATCAATCTTCGAGTAATAGCTCGACCCTTGCAACTGGTCGAATAAGTCGTCGATGCGTGGAAGTGGATAGCGATTCTTCACCGTCACCTTGTTCAGTTCGCGGTAATCTATGCACATACGAAAAGTACCGTCTTTCTTCTTTACAAATAATACTGGAGCTCCCCAGGGCGAAGAGCTAGGACGTATGAAACCCTTTTCCAAGAGTTCCTGCAATTGCTTAGACAGTTCTTCCAGTTCAGTTGGAGCTAAGCGGTAACGCGCTCGAGCTATAGGTGCTGCTCCTGGAGCTAGCTCGATCTGAAATTCGACCTGGCGATGCGGCGGTAGCCCAGGTAACTCTTCAGGAAACACTTGAGGAAAGTCGCGTACTACAGGAATATCCCCAATCTTTTTCTCTGTCGTCGATGTATCAGTAACGAGTGCTAAAATAGCTACGTGGCCCTTTCGCAGACACTTCTGAGCCTTCAAAAAGGAGATGATGCCACTCACGACACCACTCTTGTCGCCTTGAACTTCGAGAGGTTCTTTACCAGTACGAGGAATACGAATGATCTTCTCCTTGCACAGGATCTCTGCTTGCTGTTGGGATAACCAATCCATACCAATGACGACGTCAAAACTACTCAGAGTTATAGGAATGAGATCGATAGAGAAAGTCTGACCAGCGAGGATAAGATTACAACCCTGAACTATGTGTGTGGCTTCTAGACTTTTACCGTTAGCTAACTCTACGACATGTTTGGTGTTCAAAAGTATTGGTGCGCGTTTAAGCATTTGACTAACGTTCAGAGACATATAACTGGTATCCGCACCCGAATCAAATAATACGGTAACATAAAAGTCGTCGAGAAGAAACTTACCCGTAACCACATTAGGATCGTTCCTTGCGTCACTCTGACCAATCACAAATAACCGACCCTTTGCACCATTGTTGTTGTTGTTTCCCCCATTGTTGTTCCCACTGCCCTGATTATTGTTGTTGTTGTTCTGATTCTGGTTTAACTGGGGGCAGTTCCGCTTGAAATGACCTTCAGCCCCACACTGAAAGCATGTCTTATTTCCTTGCTGTTGTTGCTGTGACTGGTTTCGTGGAACGGGTGACTGTTGTTGCTGGTTCTGACTCGCAGGCCTTGAGCTCCTGCAATCTTTAGCGTCATGACCTACCCTTAGACATCTCTGACAGCGGCCTTTACGACACTGACCACTGTGGTGTTTGTTGCACCTGTTACATAGTGGATGAATTCCCCGATATCCACTCTGCCCCTGACCACCAGACGATTGCTGACTCAGACTCTGGTAATCACTAGTCTTGCGCTGCTGTTGTGCTTGAGACTGTACAATAGCTGAACCCCTGCTGGAATCCCCTTCCCATTTCCGCTTGTTATCACTGGGATTAGCAGGAGTAGCTGGAGTGGTAGCGGTAGTAGTAGCGTTGATACGTTTAGGCAGCCTGTTCTGTTCAACCGCCTGATCGGTGAGGCGATGAGCTAGCTTGACGATCTGTTGAATAGTGCCAAGATTCGCTGAGGTTACGTGGCTTTGAATCTCCGGCACCAGACCATTGAGATACAGTTCAATACGCTTAATGGGAGGGTCCACCATAGTAGGACACAGAATAGCCAACTCATTCGATCTTCTGGTGTACGCTTCAATTTCTGACCCCGTCATTTTCAAGTGGTAAAACTCTACCTCCAACTTATGAATATCATCACGGCTACAGTATTCCTCTTTAATCAATTCCTTGAAACCGTTCCAGGGTGTGGCATTAGCAACAGCCAACCCTAACATCTGAACCTGCGCATTCCACCAAGTCAGCGCAATGCCTTCTAGAGTACCAGTGGCGTACTTCACCCTGCGAGCCTCAGGGCATTCGCACATTTCAAATACGGACTCGAGCTTTTCAAACCAATGGAGGAGTCCAACCGCTCCTTCCGTGCCACTAAAAGTAGTAGGACGACAGTCCATGAAAGTTTTGAAGGTACAAACAGGTGGTTGACCTCCTGCTTGTGCGGCTGCAACTGCCGCAGCAACTTGTTCGTTAATGAGAGCCGTCAGTTGGGCTTGCGTCATGTTAATGCGTCCAGACATGATCTTCATAGCAAATATGACATAAGTGAGAGAGGTTCGCGAGTAGTGCGATAACAAAAGAGAATGATCACACAAGTGTTCTCATGCAATAGTGTTAAGTTAACCTAAGCATACCCGAAGCAAAGTTCTATGCAATTCTAGCAAGTAGGCAATAAGACATGTACCATATTACCTAGAGTGATGAGTCTTGCACGTGGAGCGAGGCGTCGTTGTGGATCGTTGAGCACTGTTCTGGTTATAGTCTGGTTTTAATAAAAACGTTTTCCCCTTATTAAAACCGAGTTCTCTATAACCAATGGCTCTGATACCAATCTGTCACACCCCCAAAATCCACACGCGGAGTACCACCGCTTAGAGGCGTGACATGACCAGGATCAAGCCACCAATCATATTGAACATAAGTATGTATATCAAAAGTCATTCATCAATACGAAAGGTGTTTACAAAACCAAATATAAACAAGTGTGTAGCGGAAGCATTAATGTAAAACCCAACATAAGTTTAGATACAAAATGTTATAATGTTTAACAACACATTCACGATCCATGTCCACAACGACTGTGCCTCCCGTGCAAGCTCCAAAAGTACCTATGGTCCTGCAAGGCATGTAACAGAGAGTCAACAACTAGTTGAGCGAGTTCACAGTTGGATATTTAGTTATTATGTTCATTACGTAAATCGTATGTTCGATTAGTAATCATGTATCGTATGTAATAGCATCGCGGCCCTCAAGGCATGTTTGCGAAGATTAGTGGGGGTTTCCCATGTTTTCTAGACTAGGTATATTTGTATCGCGGCCCTCCAGGCATGTTTGCGAAGATTAAAGTATAGTTCGCGGCCATTCCAGGCATGTTTGCGAAGATTGTTCTAGTATCGCGGCCAATCCCGGCATGTTTGCGAAGAGAAGTATATGTATCACTAGTCTAGTAGTATCTACCATTGACCTTCATCTCCCGAGGCCAATGGTATGTAATTCCGATAACTCTTAAGCATAAATAAGCAGTTAATCAACCCATTCCCAACCCCGGGAATCCCATGC